>SJXQ01012288.1:0-30328 GCA_006408695.1 Aepyceros melampus
AGGGGAACCTGTTAGGCAGGCTAGAGCGTTATCAAAGGGGGGTTGGGCTAAAATGGGAAAACAGACAAATTCTTATTTGGGGGGGCACATGTTCAGGAAAAACCAGGGAGAAATCCGATGACTCAAATTGCCCTGCCATCTGAGTTTGCCACGTGACCCTGTCACGGGTGGGATTCCTCACGCTGGCTCCCGACAGTGAACTGTCCTTGTACATTGCTTGTCTTACTAGTAGCCGACAGTTTGGGGCCCAGTACGTATTTCATGAATGAATGACCAAACAGTGCCATGTTTTGAGATAGTTATTATTGACTGTATTCCCGTCTCTACATGCAGTAAATGTAATGCCATATTTTTTAAACTGTTGTTTTACATTTTAAGTACAATATCCAAGCAAGTGGATGGAATAAATTTGGGAGAAGTTTACAAAATTACAGTTTCCATTAAAAAGTAAACTTGTGTAATAAGAGATTGTATAGAACTGTACTTTTTAAAATAAAAAGTAACAGTGGTACTTGTTTTCACTGCACAATGATAGTACATACATCTTCTTCAAAACATCCCAGGAACAAAATATCCAATCATGGGGTAACAATGGTAAAGACCATAGCTCCTTTTCAAGTGTTCCATTTCACTCTAATTGTAGTTTCTCCTAAAATTGATAACTTTCTATAGTATGTATATGTTAAAATCCAAGCCAAAGTCCACCATTTAAGATATTAAAACAAAAGGAATTCCCTGGTAGTTAGGACTTTGTACTTTCACTGCTGAGGATTGGGGTTCAATCCCTGATGTTAGTTAAAACTGCAGGCTGCCCAGTGCAGCCAAAAAATAAAGGTATTGAAGCAAAAAGGAACTATTTTTTCAAAGTAAGTTGCAGAAACCCAAAAGTAACTATATTTATCATATTAGCAATGTACACTAGAATATCAATGTAAACTGTCATGTAGTAAATGATAATACCCCTTACATAATTTTAGTTGATTCCAATTTCTAAGAATATCTATATTGCAGTAAAGGATATGTAATTAAATTTTATCAAAGTTTGATTGCATTTATTGTCAGTGAAAAAGACCAAGTCACAGATGTTTGTAGGTTGGAAAACTTAAATATTCCTTGGTTGAATCAGAATAATGCCATTCATCCTTGTGATGTTGAGGTCTAACTTTTTACTCTTGTTGGATAAGACTGCCACTGAAAAAAGCTTTAGTAATACATTTAGAATAACTTAAGTTAGTTTCTATTCATTATATTTTTAGTTCATTCAACAAATACTGCTATCTGTCTTGCCATGTGCTATGTTCTGGAGATGTAATGATAGCAAATGGAGTAGACAGATTTCTGCCCTTCTGGAGCTTACAGTCTAGTAGAGACTCTTTCACTAGGCAGCATTTTTAACGGCAACACAATGAATGACTTTCAGATCCTTCAAGTGGAATACCAATTGAAAGTAGCAACATTTCCTTAAAAAAATTAAATTGAGTAGAGTCCTATCCAAATTATAGCAGTGATAATGTAAGGAACACCAGCAATAAAAGAACAAAACATCCTGGCAAAGATTGACTGTTGCTTTGAAACAAAGAACTAAATGTGTGGTAATGTTTTCGAGGGAGGAAACATGATCTCTAATTTACTTTTAGTGTTGAAATTCTAGGACTTTTCCTTTCCTGAGTGACTCTTCCTTCCTTTTATTTTTCCTTTATTTGGATCAAAACTTCCAAAAATTTACTGTGATTTTGATTGTTCACCTTCAAGCCAAATATCTATTCTATTTTGGTAGAACAATATTTACCCACTCCAGTGTTCTTTCCTGGAGAATCCCAGGGACGGGGGAGGCTTGTGGGCTGCCGTCTGTGGGGTCGCACAGAGTCGGACATGACTGAAGCAACTTAGCAGCAGCAGCAGCTTCCAAAGATTTTTTTTCTCATTATATCAAATGTGTTTGAAACCATCCTTAATTTAAATTGTTCCAATAAAGGTTTTTATCTATTTGCATAGAATTGTACATTATCAGTCAATTAAGGACTTTGTTCTTAAGTTTATTTATTTAATTCATATAATAAAAAGTTATAGGGTGTCTTGGCTTCCCTGTTGGCTCAGATAGTAAAGAATCTGCCTGCAATGCAGGAGACTTGAGTTCTATCCCTAGGTTAGGAAGATTCCCTGAGAAAAGAATGGCAACCCACTCTGGTATTCTTGCCTGGAGAATTCCATGAACAGAAGATTCTGGTGGAGTACAGTCCATGGGGTCACAGAGAGTTGAACATGACCAAGCGACTAACACACACACACACACGGTGTCTACCATGTGTGAGGCACTACTCGGGGGATATAGTGTTGAACAAAACAAGCTAGTATTCTGCTATCATGGAGCTTATTCTCTACTGGGAAATTCAATAAATAAATATCAGTAACAACACAGCATATGGTGTTGACTACTAAGTACAGAATAAAGGTGGAGTCATGTGATAGAAGAGGAGGGGTGGCTTTTTTAATTTTGGTGTTTAGGAAAAGCACTGTGGGAGAGGAGTGGGCACTTAAGCTACTATTTGGATAAGTTGAAGTTGATTGGTTGATTGATTGGTTAATTATCTCCTCCCTTTAAATGATGTCTCTCTGAAGCAGACATTCTGTCTGGCTTGTACAGTGTAGTGCCCCCAACTCCTAGAATGGTGTGAAGCATGTGGGAGGAATTCTGTGGATATATGTTGAATGAATGAAAGAAAAAACTAAAAAGCTAGTAGTTCTTTACCAGGGAAATTTGGTAATGTCTGGAGACATTTTGAGGTGCTACAGCTAGGCACCTCAGGCAGGGTGTGCTACCAGCATCTACACTGCATGACTCCCCAGAAAGTGAAGCATCCAAACTAAAATGTCTATGGCACTGAGATTGAGGAACCCTAGGGGAAAAGTTTACTAGAGGGAAATATTTGAAATACAGAGGCCTTAAAATGGGAACAAGTTGCATGTTGGTATTAGGGAAACTGAAAGAAGGCAACGGGACTACAATATTTTGGCAGAAAAAATGGGAGAGGAGATGATGCCAAAGAAAGGCAAGGGCCTGATCGTTCAGGGCCCTCTGTAAGGGCAGGGAGTTTGGAATTTATTCTATGTCCAGTATAAAGCTTTGAAATGGTTTTGTTCTGTTGTGTGATATGAGCTGATGCGTGTGCATGCTAAGTCGCTTTGTCATGTCTGACTCTTTGCGGCCCCATGGACTGTAGCCTTGCCAGGGTTCTCTGTCCATGGAATTCTCCAGGCAAGAATACTGTAGTGGTTGCCATTCCCTTCTATAGGGGATCTTTCTGACCCAGGGATCAAACCCGGGTCTCCTGCCTTGCAGGCAGATTCTTTACTGTTAAGCCACCCAGGAAGCCTGACATGATCTGGCATATCTTTCTAAATGACTGCTCTGAACTTGTGTTTGGAGAATGGGTTTTAGTAGGAGAAGTAGAAGATAGAATGTTTAGAAACTGTTGAGGGAGTCATGGCAAGAGAGGAGAGATGGTAATAGCCTGAAATGAGGGGCATTAGTGGAAATGAAAATACATGGACTGATTTACAATATGGTCTAATGATGAGAAGATTCCTAGTGAATCAGATATGGAAGATGAAAGCATATAAGCAATGTTTACGTGGTGATATCTCTTCCTGAGGTTGGAATGACTGAAGCTGTTTCCCTTCTTTTATGACTTCCCTCACATTGGGTTAGGGAGTGTTCTGGTGTGCACTTCTGCTCTGGAACTTACAGAATTAAAAGAACTGCTTTCATGATAACCATTCTATAGTCACTAGGCAGTAGAAAGAACTGAAATGTAAGATATTTTTGTCTCTTAAGCCTCATTCTTAGGGAATCGAAGCAAGATTAGCATAAATTAAAACACACAAGAGTGCAAGTAACTGAAACATGAAAGATGAAGGGAAGTTGGATAAAGGTTCACAGAGTTAGAATTGAACAGAGACAATAAAATTAGATTTCAAGTAAAAATATTGATATGTCTGTGTGACTAAGTGAAGACAGGATTTTGTTAATATTTCATATACTGAATGCCAAAATGATATTTGTTTGTACCCATTATCAAATATATATATTTCTTTATACATTGGTATTATGTCAGCTATAAAATAGATAATAGCACCTTAAGCTTTTAAATTATACTTATATGTATTTACAGAAAATACATGTATTTGCCAAGTAATAATAATAATATAATAATATTGATTGTAGAAGATTTTATAAATGTAACAAATATGAAAAATTACAATGACCCATTTAGTGACCATCATCTAGAAATAAGCACTTAATATATAGATAAAGTTTCTTCCAGTTTTTTTTAATATAAATGTAGATATGTGCATGCCTTGAAGTATTTATACAAATGTTTCATTTCTATCCAACTTTTTCACCTAGCTTTATGTCATGAACAAGTTCCTATATTATAAAATATTCTTAAAATACTTTTTCTTCATGGGTACAAAATACTACCATCTGGATGTCCTGTAATTATTTGATGATTTGGTATTTAGACTGTTTCTAATATTTCATTTAAGAACTTTATTAATACTTCATTTCCTGTAGTTCTCTTGGGTTATATTTTTAGAAATGAAACTGCCTCCTTGATTCTCATCCATAAACCAAACTCTTTCTCAGACCTTTGCTTTCAGTAAATAGTTCTTGAATCTTCCCAAAAATCTAGGATTTGTCCTGAATCTCCTTATGAGTATTATAAAACATGATATGCATCACATTTCCTAATGTACATTCTGAGAAATGTGATAGCAATTTACTCCTCTGCTGATGGTGTATGAGGATATACATTTTACCATCATTTGAATATTTTCATTGAAATATCTTTCTAATATATATTTAGATTATTTGATATTAGGATTCTAATTAGAATAGTAATATTGTTATTATTCTTATAAAAATTTTCTTCTGTTTAATGGAATCCAAATATCTGGAGTATAATAAATCCTTAACAATTTGTTGAGCACCTGTCCTGATTAAGACTAAGAATTTATAATAAGGAGTATACGATATGTTTCTTGCCTTCTATTCCACTCAGAACTTCCTTTCTGGATATTTGTTCTATACACTATGTAAATTATATTTGAAATTTTATTTCCATTTCAAATGGGCACATGAAAATTACAATCTACTAACTATACTATAGCCACTACTTCCTCAAAGCACATGATTTTTCAGCATAAATTGATGAAGAGAAATGTAGTACCTGGGGAATGGTGGCTGAGTTATAATAGATCTTTCTATCTAATTCACATATACAGGTGGCAAATACATTATTGAAGTAGGGCTTAGTGTCTTATGTTTGAAGTGAAAATCGTAATTAAAAAGTGTGTTCTCTCCTACTGCTAGTTCTTTACCATAGGGGTTTTGTCTATCTGATGAACCTTAAAAGAACAATTAAAAGTGATATTGTTTCTATTTCAGTGAACTGCTCACATTTCTGGTGTAACAAATCAGTATTTTAACCTGACTTAGAAGATTCACTGGCATGGTTTAAGTATCTCAAACATACTGCTTATTTTAAATTATTGTGTGATTTGTTCTCCAAATCTTGGATTTAACTGTAACCTTGAGTGGCCATAATGTTAGTTTTATAGCTGTGTTTCATTATTTCATGATAGCATAAATTTACATTCTCAAACTTGAATATTTTTTCTGCTAGCTCTATTCTATCTTTGAAGAAAGCCTCTGAATGGCATTTGAGATAACAGTCTAAAACTTGATGGGCTAATAGTTGTGTTTTTTTTCTTTTTAAATGTAGGATTCCTTAATTCTGATTTTTAAAAATTCTCGTTTTAAGAAAAGGAGATATCTCTGATAATGATAACTTGGTCTCTTAATAAGTTATTATGTTTTCGTGTTTTTGTCTTGACTCTTTAATTGATTTAAAAAACTATTTAAAGCCAAGAACAGTGCTTTAAACCTCTTTTACTTCCATCAAGCCCCAGATTAGGACATTAAGAATAATAAATGCTCAGCCAAAAGTATTTCATTTACTTGTAAAATTAAAGGGAAAAAAGCTGTATAGATCGTTACTTGTCATAAATACAAAATAATCAAAATATCTGTTCATCCTGATATTCTGTAATGGATAAATAGCCATCACTTTTTACTATTGAGTTACAGTTTGAAAGAAGGTAAGTATATGTTTGTTTGGGTGCCAAACCTTTTGTTTGTAATATTTCTCCACATACCCTAGTCATTGTCATTGAGGAACCACTCTCTTTCATTTTTCACACGTCTTATTGCCATCTTATTCTCAGGGACTCCTGAAAGCCTAGCTGAGAAGGAGAGGCAGCTCATGGGTATGATCAATCAGCTAACCAGTCTGCGAGAGCAGCTGCTGGCTGCCCATGATGAGCAGAAGAAACTGGCTGCGTCTCAGATTGAGAAACAGCGCCAGCAAATGGAGCTGGCCAAGCAGCAGCAAGAACAGGTGAGTCAGAAGTGGAGACACAAACAGTCAAGTAAGAGCTAGAGGCGCAGGCATTGTTTCGCCTGCAGCTTACAGGTCACTCTGTGAGGCAAACAGAAATCAGTAAAAGCTTCTCTCCTCTCTGCCTTGCATAATAAAAAGGCAGAATACCAAAGTAAACAAAAAACTGATCTGAAAAAGCGTTATCAGCTATTTCAGTGGTAGGCAACATGGAAGTGACAGTAATCGAGGTGATGGATAAGAGAGAAATACAAAAAAGAACCATGGAGAGAGTCAAGAGAACATTTCTAGTCAGGGATGTTATGAAAGCTTTCATTTGACCTGTTTGGTGTGAGCTTTGAAGGCTAGGTGTAGGATTCAACTAGTAAAGTACATTTCCAATTATGGGGCAGGAAGTTTGGTTAGGAGTCTATTATAATAATCTAAATAAGACATGAGACTGTAAACAGTGTAATGACCATGGAGAACAGGTGGAAGAATCATGTATAGTTGACTTTTTTTAAGTGGGCTAAAGAGAGAGGAAAAGGGTTGAGCCTGGGTGACAGGCAAAGTCCAAAGGCAGGTAGATTTGGAAAAGCATATGGCTTTTTTATATTGAATTACAACTGTCTTCAGGTTGCCCATCTGAAACTATGAGAAAGAATATTCAGTTCAGTTCAGTTCTGTTGCTCAGTCGTGTCTGACTCTTTGTGACCCCACGGACTGCAGCATGCTAGGCCTCCCGGTCCATCATCAGCTCCCGGAATTTACCCAAACTCATGTCCATTTAGTCGGTGATGCCATTCAACCATCTCATTCTCTGTCTTCCCCTTTCTGCCTGCCCTCAATCTTTCCCAGCATCAGCGTCTTTTCAGATGAGTCAGCCCTTTACATCAGGTGGCCAAAGTATTGGAGTTTCAGCTTCAACATCAGTCCTTCCAGTGAACACTCAGGACTGATCTCCTTTAGGATGGACTGGTTGGATCTCTTTGTGGTCCAAGGGACTCTCAAGAGTCTTCTCCAACACCACTGTTCAAAAGCATGAGTTCTTTGGTGGTCAGCTTTCTTTATCAATAAACAGTTTGAAAGAGAGGGATCCCCTGGAGAAGGAAATGGCAACCCACTCCAGTATTCTTGCCTGGAGAATCCCATGGACAGAGGAGCCTGGTGGGCTACAGTCCACGGGGTCGCAAAGAGTCGGACATAACTGAGCGACTTCACTTTTACTTTCTTTATCAATAAACAGTTTGAAAAAGAGGGCTGAGCTTAGTTTCTGTGATTATCTACATAGAGAAGAATAGTTTAAACCCCTGGAGAAGGTAAGTTTAATTTATTTAAACAAAAAATAGTAATCAAGTGCTTCTTGTGGGCCAGGTATTGTGCTAAACACTGAAGTTACTTCAATTAAACAGAAAGACAAAGCCCCTAAATTCTAGTGGAAAGAGACAATCAAGAGGAATAGAAGAATTAACAAAATAACTTCAGATAGTGATTGCCCACAGCAGTCTAGAAGAACACCATTCTTTTCTTATTCATAAGAGCTGACTCATTGGAAAAGACCCTGATGCTGGGAAAGACTGAAGACAAGAAGAGAATGGGTCAGCAGATGAATGAGAAGGTTAGAAGCATCACTGACTCAATGGACATGCATTTGAGCAAACTCTGGGAGATGGTAAAGGACAGGGAAGCCTGGCATACTGCAGTCCCTGGGGTTATAAAGAGTCAAACATGACTTGGCAACTGAACAGCCTTCAATATTTTTAGCTATCTGAATTCAGAAAATCCTAGGAGCCTCTAAAACTGGAGCTCAGATGAAGATATTTCTTTGTAGAGAATCCATATTTTGATGGGTCTGGAGCATGCTTGTCCTCAAAAATCTGGGCAGTGATTAATGGAGAGCAATGTACCTTACTTTTTCTTCTCACATCCTGGACTATTCTCAGACATCTTCCACAGATTCTAGAATTTTTTACTTACTCTGACGTTCTCCTTAGAAAGTGAAGTCGCTCAGTCGTGTCCAACTCTTTACGATCCCATGGACTGTAGTCTACCAGGCTTCTCTCTCCATGGGATTTTCTGGGCAAGAGTACTAGAGTGGGTCGCCATTTCTTTCTCCAGGGGAATCTTCCTGACCCAGGGATCGAACTCAGGTCTCCTGAATTGCAGGCAGACGCTTTACCCTCTGAGCCACCAGGGAACTTAAGAAATCATTAGGCACTTCCTGAAATGTCTCCCTTGTATTGAAGAGGTGCCAGGTAATGATGCCTACACAGCCTGGGAGAAGATCCCTTCTGGAGACTACAGGTTAGGTTCCTGGAGCCCATTCTGCTCTCTGGTTCCCTCTGGCACGCCTTGCTGGCTTGTAGCCTGCTGGACTCCTTTGTCCATGAGAGTTCTCCGGGCAGGAATCCTGGAGTGGGTTGCCATGCCCTCCTCTCAGGAATCTTCCCAACCCAGGGACTGAACCCAGGTCTCCCACATTGCAAGTGGATTCTTTACCATCTGAGCCACCAGGGAAGCACATGAATACTGGAATGAGTAGCCTATCCTTTCTCCAGAGGATCTTCCCAATCTTCTTCAGGGAATCAAACCAGGATCTCCTGCATTGCAGGTGGATTCTTAAGCACCTGAGCTACCACTGTTGAGCCCCAATTTGATGCCAGATTCTGTCCTAGTTAATGGAATACAGAAGAAATAAAATAGACAAAAATCCCATATGTATTGAATTCTAGTTAGGAAAAGATAGACAATAAATCAGTTAAATATATGTTGAAAATGAAGCAGAGACATAGGGATGAGGGCACCAGGTAGAGAGATAGGCTTTTTTAGAATGAGTGCTCAGGGAGGTCCCATTTACAATATAACAGTTGAGTAGAGCTTGTAGGTGGTGAGAGAGTGAGCAGTGTAGTTATCTAGGAAGATTATTCTAGATGGAGGGGAGAGTACGTGCAATGGCCCAGAGGCAGAAGTATTCTTGGAAAATAAGTGTATCCTTACCAAGCGTACCCTTGGTGTGTTCAAGAGACTGTAGAGCAGTGTGGCAATAGTGAAGAGACAGAGAAAAGATGAGATTGGAAAGATACAGGGCCTTGCAGGCATTATGTGGAAACTGAGACATAGGGTTTTGAAATGATGAATAACGTGACACATGTTTTAAAATGATCTGTCTTTCTGCTAGGTTATAATAGGCTTCAGGGAGCAAGGGCAGAAGCAGAGAGAGCAAATAGGAGGCTATCACACCAATAGAGGCCAAAGCCAGCAGTGACTTAGAACAGGAGGGAATGTGGAGGGCTATGAGGTAGTCAGTTTCCTGAGAAAATGTTAAGACACTTATAAAAAGATTTAAATATCAGCTGAAATATAGATATGTGGGAGGAAAGACCCAGACTTAAAGAGGAGAGTTATATTTTATTTTCTACCTTTTCCTTTCCTACTTTTCTTCAAGAAAATAAAAAGGAATTTCTTTAAGCTGTATTCTTAAGATAAAATGAAAGTACTAAAATAATTATAATTGCACCAGTGTATACAGGGGAAATAAAAAATGCATTGTGAAGCCATGAGGACCCAACTTCATTATATAAGTTCTCTACTTTCATTCATAGTAATTAATGGACCCTGTATCTATTTTTTCCTGAATTTTTAGCTTTCTGAAACAGAGGTTAAAGAATATACTTTCATAATGAAAATGATAGTGATCGTAGCATTAGGAATAAGAATTAGAGCTTATTTGTAAGAAAGCTATGTTTTATGAGGTCAGAAGTTACATTTTTGTGAAAAGGTTTCCTGCCCTATCTCATATAATGAAGTGTTTAAAGTTTTCTTCTCATCTCTTCACTCATACTTGCTGCATCAAATGTTCCTTCTGTATTCCTTTGCATCAGACTTTGTGTAAATGGTGAAGGAAAATCAGAATGGTCCCTAACATCACTATATTTATGGATTCCTTCTGAGGAGACAGAAATCTGTTGATTAAAACAAACATGAAATATAACCTCATAGAATGTATTAAGTAGGTAGAGGATGTTATAAAAAGGAATAATGGTGAGGGGGCTGGGAGATTGTGGTAGTATGGCTTAGGAAACACTTAAGATGACCACATTGAGGGCCAATTCTTGAGTTTAGTTTTGAATCTGTTGAATTTGAAGTGCTTTTGAGAATGTTTGTTAGATAAATGGGTCTAACATTTATAGCAAAGATTAGGCTAGAGAAACAAATTTGTAATCACTTGACATATGTGTGGACAGATAGAAGGAAAAGCATCGTCTAAAATTGAACCTAGAACATTGAACGACTGAAGAGCCACTGATGGTGGCTGAGAAGGATCAGACTCAGAGGCAGGAACAAAACCAGGAAAATGTGATGACAGAGAAGCCAAGGGAGAAGGTTCAGGCAAGGGAAAGCACTTGAGTCTTGAATTCTGATGAAAAGTCAAGTCGTGGGGACTGGGAAACACTTTAGAATTTAACAAATTGGAAGTGACTGGTGACTTTATTAAGAATCCATTTAGTAGAGAGTTGGGGCAGAGACCAGAATTGAATGTACTGAGGACTCAGGAGTTAGGGGTTTGTAGGAGGCAGAAATGATGGTATTCAGCAAGACACAGAAACGTACGAACACCTCACTAAAGAATACAGCATCTTTTAATACTTGGTGCTACTCTGGACTCTGTTTCATAAACAGGAGAATGTGTGACATTATTTTCCTTTTCTAAGGGTTGAAGATGTCAGAGAAAGTACCTCCTTACTAGATTGCCAGAAAGAGGGATTTTTGAAACTTTAGCATTTCAAATTGGATTGAACCACTGTTGTTTTGCCTTAGATTTCATTTGTTTCAGGCCAAAAGAAACGTAACTGTTCCCAAAGTCGAAATATCTTGTTTGATCCTACTTAAGGATGAATTACTGGTCCTGTAGGGACGTGAAACGTCTATTTCACAAGCTTAATCAATGTCATATCAAACTTTGTGACACAGAACACTGGGAATTTCCCCCTGGGACAGCAATACACTCTTAAATTTTCCGTGTGCCATTTCTCCACAGATCGCAAGACAACAGCAGCAGCTTCTGCAGCAACAACACAAAATCAATTTGCTTCAGCAGCAGATCCAGGTCAGAAATCATAATTTCATACGGACTTCCAATTAAGAAGTAGATTTTGTTTCTCAGATGACCTCACTGAAGTGAGCTGCAGAATTAAAGCTTTCAGCTCAGTCATTACGTGTGGCCCCCCTGTGTCAGGAGAGTCTTGCCTGTCACGGGAGTGGCAGAATCTTGCCTGTGTTGAGGAGTTTCAGGGATAGCAAGTTGGTGGCAATTTTTATCTTACACTGAAAGGAAGCTTTTCTGGAGAAATGTTTCCTTTTCTTTATTCTTTAATGTTGAAAACATGCATGTAAATGTTGTTAATGGGGGAGGTTCTCAGGAACCAAAGCAGAGAGGTATCGCAGGTTTTCTGTTAGCTGTAGCAGAGAGAACTTTTTGCAGGAGGCTGAAGAGCCATGTGGATTCAGGGTGGAAGTCAGGGAAGGTAATGATTTTGTGTTCAACTCAAATTTCACCCTTACATTACCTGGAGAAACCAGGACTGACTGAGGGCTCTGTAACTTCCCTATTTTCCTTCTGTGAAAATTTGCAATGATGAGAAGCAAAGCTGCTTGGGGTAGCCTCGTGCCACCACTTGCTTGTGACACACACTTTGACACAATCTGTTTCCCTTTCTGAATACTCCTTTTCTGAACGCACTTATTTCATAGAGTATTTATGAGGATTTAGTAAAATTGTGGATAGAGAACTTCGGTGTAGTTCCAAGGCATATAGTAAGTGGTCAATATATATTTGCTGTGACTAGCAAGAAGAAGCTATATCTTACTTGACATCATCCATCTTAAAGCAGCTGTTAGATTTGTAGTTAGAATTTCATCATCCTCTTGAAGCTGTATCTGAAGATCCAATATATTTAAGTGTAAATATCATAGATGACAGAAGCAAACATGTCAAAATGATTTCATTTGCATGTTTATCATATTTAGGCTTCTTTGACACAAAAATTTATCCCATTTCTTTCTAACTGGGTCAGTTAGCCTTAGTTTCTATACTGTGGATTATATAGCCAATCATTCGTGTTCCATCTGAGATTTTAATAAGCTAGTCACAGCTTTTAGTGAGACAGAGAAACATCATCAGTGAAATATCGCAGCCAAGATTCTTTGCCTTCCTTAAGTATGAACAACAGATTTCTAATGTGATATTGTCTGTCTGTCCATATCTGGAGTATGGTTATTCATTCTGTGCTTTAAAACTATTTATTGGGTTTTGTGTTTAATCTAAGCTTATTGACTTGGAATATAACTTTAGTTGATGGTACCAGGTTAGCCACACTTAAAATGATTTGGTTATTGAAAACTGAAGATAATAAAATTATTATGGCAATTTCTCGTTATAAATAAGATAAAATTCCATAGTGAGTGATGTGGGCCTTTACAAGTCACTTGGTTTCACTAAATTTGATGAGGATACCAAGAGTTTTGTTTTTATAATTTTTGTGAGATTGAGATTGTCTTTTGTTAAATGGAATTGCAAAACTGTATGCAAACCCATATTATAAATGTTTGGAAGGGTCAATCAGCTGTAGTTTCTGACCATTTAAATTGTTCAACACCTTAGCACTTTTTAAGAATTATTCTGTAATTATGACCACTATGTTAATAGTGTGGATTTAAAACACTGTCATAGCGTCAACATGTGGAAATTGGTAGATTTCTTGCTCCAGAGCTTGGAGCATTTTAATTTGTAAGTCAGAGCATTTTTTTAAATGAAGTGCCTTAAACTGTTCTAGAAATGATATGACTTCATTATAACATCACATGACTCTCTTCTAGTGAGCCGGAGCCAGCTGTAATGGCTTGCTTGAGATCACATGACTTAGAGATAGAACTAGGGTTAGCAAAGCAAAGTTTTCTGACTGTTTTAGAAATTTTGCTGAGTATGAGAATTTTAGAAGCTTAGAATTTCTATTGATCAAAATATTACCCTTCTGGCCTCCACTAGTTAACAGGATAGGGAAAAGAAAAAAAAAAAAAACTGGTAATTCCTAAAGGAAATAATGTCACACTGCTGGCAATTTGGGGGAAACATTAAGAGATGTAGGGTATTATATCTGTGTATTTGTCCTCCTTCCAGTGTTAGTACAGATAAATGATACTGACAGAGTCAAAAACATCAAGCTTTTTTTTTTTTTAAGTCTGGGAATGTTTCAGGCAGGAAATAAGTACTGAACAAGAGAGACAGTCTGAAAGGAATCAATTTTCACAGCTTCTAGTGTACTCATTAACTAAAAGAATAGATCTAAAGTATATTTTATAAATTGTTAATTTGGAGCTGTCTTACAAACACTCAATAGTTATGAAAATCACAGTATATGTAAATTAGTCTATTGAGAAATTGTTCAAACAGTTATGGGAAGCACTGATATAGTGACATGTGTGGAAATAAAAGATTAAAAACATAGAAGATATCCTTTTTGTTCCCCATATAAATCCTTAACCATATTTCCTTTTAAGAAGTTTTTCTCTCCCTTTTCTCCAATTCCTCCTTTTTTTAGCAGTATAGGAGAGGGAGGTAGAAGGTTAAAAATCTAACTTGTTATGGTAGAAGGCAAATTAAGTTTATAACAAGCATGATTATTAAATGAATTTTTGTCGATGAATTCATAATCAATGCTCATGTAAGAATTTGCCATAGATTAATTTTTATTTGATATCTGAAAATACTTATGTAATATATTTTGAATTTGATATTTTTTCTTAAGTATGAAGCTTTAAGACCTTGTAGAAATAAACATACCACTTACATTATTTATCCTGCTTGAATTTTTTAGATATTTTATGCAATTGTTCTTTTCAACCTTAGAAAAAAAAAATACCTGTTAGTTCCTTTATTGATATAATAGTGGACTACAATGCAATTAGTCGAAAACTAGGACAGGTTTTAAATTTTTTTTTCAACTATAAATGTATAAGACATTAACTTGCTGTGCATGTTAGGAAAGATGTGCAATAAATACATTAGATGGGTTAAGCAGATCTGTGAGATAGATTAGAGTGATAGGTAAGAGAGCAGAATGAATTTTCATACTTGATAGCTACAATAACAGGAGGGTGATGTTTCCTAAAATTCTCCTCATTCTTCTATAATATGTCTTTAAAGTAGAGGTTAACTTAGTCATCTTTATGCCATTTGAAGTATATTTCACTCAACTTAAAAAACATAGAGTAAGTCAGTATGTGTGTGTATGAACAAACATTCACATATGCTAATGACCTAGATTATTTAAAATATTTCTCTTGACCTTTTAATTATATATATTTTCAACTCAAGATGTACAAGAACGGTGGTAAGTTTTACTCCATAGTTATTTATTGAAGAGAATACCATAGGGATTGGCAAATTAGTCAGTTTATTTCATTACTTAGGACCAATTCTTTATGAACTGTTTTTATCTCTTTAAAAAACAACCTTAGCTCTAAAATTACGTGATCTTAATTGGGTTGAAAACTCAATCAACATTACTTCTTTATAAAGACTTTATAAAGTCATAGTCTTCAAATTTATTCACATAACTGACTCATGAGGATTAAAGGAAGAATTAAGGAAAGCTTTCTGTCATTCTTTGGAGGATCATAAATCAATTCATTCTACAAATAAAATCATGCATAAAATCAGAAACATGCTATCTTGCTTTAAGAACATCTCTCTTTATGAGATCCTTAATTTTAGGAACACTAAGAAAGTTTAATCTTCTTTTTCTATTGTTCAACAGAACAGTGCTCTTTAATATTTTTGTTTATTATCCTTAAAAAGGGGTATTTTGCAGTTTTATTTACTGTGTCTAGCTAACTTTTAATGCATATTATTACATAAGATGAACTTTATAAATATTTCAGAGAAAAATATCCTTATAGGTTTTTTTAGGGTAATTTCTTTTTCTTTTGCTGTATTGGTTGTACTGGAGAGGCAGTGGCAACCCACTCCATTGGTTGTACTATAATGCCCAACTTCAGCAATTTTATTTTTGACTCATCTCTTTTTTTATAATAAATCAGCTTGTTTCTAATACTTCTAGGTGCTTTATGTTTCTAATTATGGTCCTAAACCAGTGGTTCATCTTGACCTGATTCACTGTTACCAAAACCTTTTAAAGTAAATGAATGAGAGACCTCTACTCAGTATCCATTATGGCAATAAACTGAATGTTCCTAGAGACTTGTTTCCTTTTTGTCTTGAAGCTTTGTGTAGGACATGGTTTCTACAGCTATGGGTGTTGTGGGGGGCGGGGAACAGGTCCTAGCTTTAAATTTCTTACCCTTTTCCAGTAATACTTGAGGGAATTTAAGATTCTTATTAGCATCTTAGGGGGTAGGTTCAACTACATGCTCTAGTACGAAACTGACTTAAATATTTTTAAAGGTGAATTTAAAGACATTATACTTCCTTTCAAATGCATAATTTCATGATTACCAAATGGAAGCTCAGTGTTTAAACTTATATTTGTTGCATTCTCTCTTCTGATAAACTTTTCCAACTATTGTTCATTGTATTCTCTTGGGAGCAAAGAATTGGTATTTAATAACCCGTGTCATTATTTCTGATTCATAAAGTAAGCACGTGCAAGACTAATAGTAGCTTTGGGAGAATTATTCTGTCTAGGACTAAGCAAATTTCTATTCTTAGCTGTGCAATGTGTATATTCCATTGTATGTTTGAAAGAGCTTGATTCTTTGGGGGTTATAAGATTATATAACTATAAAATTTTTTTTATAACTGTATAAAATTTAAGTGTATTAAATGGTTAAACAAAAAGATAAAGAGGAAGTTCTTTGGATTTTGACAAACTCAGATTCAGATTCTCCATCTTTATACCTCATCTGCTGGGTGATCTTGGGAAAACTGCTCAATCCTGAGTTTCGTTGTTCCGGTCTATTAAATGGGGATTATAGAACCTAAGTCACACCTAGTTAGTGTAAGGATTAAATGGATTATCCCTGGCATGCAGTGAGCACACAATGCTAAAGGTTATTTGCCTAAGTTGTTAGAGAGAAAAGCTTCTTTCTGTTTTTCTCATGATGGACAATTTAATGAATATTTCTAGCAAGAGAATAATTTCTAGGAAAAACAGTATAACCTACATGGCAACAGCCACTGAAAACTGTAAGTTCTCTGTTCCAAATTTATATGATTTTTTTGAACTACAACAGATTTTTAGAAAGCCTTTATTTAGACACATCTCTCATTTTGACATTTGTAAACTGAAACCAAGTAAGGTTAGAAGACTTTCCCAATGTCACATAAGTTGTTACTTGCGGAATGATGGCTGGATTCCAAGTTTCTCGAGTCTTGGTCCAGTTCATTTTTATTTTACTGATATTCTACCATTTAAGGTTTAATGGCCCAAAGTTTTTAAATGAGTTTTCTTTCCCTGGGAACTTATTCCTACAAAGTAAAAATACATCTTGACTTATATACAATTGAATGATGAAGTTGCAGTCATAGGCTCAACCAATTTGTGATAAAGGTTTCATTTTATTGGAGCCAGAGTTCTCTGAGCTCATTAAGAGTTTTGGTAATTCTCGATAAATTATTATGCAGAAGGAAATCCATTCAGATATTGTATTGAAAACATAATAATGTTAAAGGTGAAATAATAGTACCTGCCTGACCTGCTGATTTATGATTTCTTTCTCTGAGTGTGGTAAGCTGGAAGCATTTTACCCCCCCTCAGCAATACCCCACACACATGCATGAGCACAAAGAGGTTGCAAAGTAACCTTGTCTCTTTAGGAAACTGGAAATGCCAAGAATAAATGCCGTATAATTAAGGTAGCATTTCAGCCAGAGAAGGAAATGTATTAACTCCTCGAGCTCTGAGTAATGTTTTACTCTATGAAATAAAATGCGCCGCACCTTGAAGGATATAGTTCTTGGCATTCAGATAGATTTTTTTAGAGGAGAGAACCTGAGAATACAAAGTAGGAGCTTTACGAATGATTTTCCTCTCTTCTTGTACTTCCTGGAAGGAGAACTTCCTATTGAGAAGATGAGTGTCCTAAGAGAGCAGTGATGATAACTGCAGGTCTGTCCTTTTACTCAGAGGGAGCCACTTTAGAATCC
Organism: Aepyceros melampus; assembly: GCA_006408695.1. NCBI lineage: Eukaryota > Metazoa > Chordata > Mammalia > Artiodactyla > Bovidae > Aepyceros > Aepyceros melampus. Next base: position 17,605 of record SJXQ01012288.1, read on the forward strand.
TTACAGCATATGCATGTGTACTAAGTCTCTTCAGTCGTGTCTGGCTCTGTGCAACCCCATGGACTATAGCCTGCCAGGCTCCTCTGCCCATGGGATTCTCCAGGCAAGAATACTGGAATGGGTTGCCATTTCCTTCTCCAGGGCATTGTCCTTGCCAGGGGTTGAACCTGAATCTTTACAACTCCTTCGTCGACAGGTGAGGTCTTTACCACTAGTGACACCTGGGAAGGCCCTTTCAGCATTCTTTTTTTTTTTTTAATGCATCTCATGGCAATTGCCTTATGATAGAATTTGATCATTCATATTATTTCTTGATCTGGACAAAGCTGCCTTTGTTCATAGAGATACAGAGAGATCGATGTGCATATATTGCAACCCAGGAATCAAACTGGGGTCTCCTGCATTGCAGGCAGATTCTTTACCAACTGAGCTATTAGGGAAGCCCATACGTGTTTTACTTTTTATTAATGTTACATGTGCCTAATGGCTAAAAGAGTACTGGAGAATAATAAAAACAGCCCTCCAGAGCCCAGGCCTCTATACTGTGCCCACATTTTTACTCAGAAGGCGCTTCCTTACAATCTGCTTTTATTTTTAATAGCCTTCTATTATTTACTTCTGTATATCAAATGGACTTTCTAGTGGCTCAGAGAGTAAAGAATTTGCATGCAGGAGACCAGGGTTCGATCCCTGGGTCGGGAAGATACCCTGGAGAAAGGAATGGCTGTCTACTCCAGTACTCTTGCCTGGATATTACAATGCTGTGTCTGACTCATCAACTTTAAATATCATTAACTTGGAACTGGAAGACATAGTTCTGGTATTGCAACCCAGCAGCCTTTCCTGATCCCTTCCCTCACCCTGTAATATAGTTACACGTGTCATTGAAGTTCTTCTAATAGATATTTTTAACTTTAGTTAACTTACACCTCTTTTCTCATTCAATCAACTATAAATAATGTCTCAGCATTTGCCTTGTTGGATGAGGATGACACTTCTCTCACACCTAAAATTGCTGATTTGTTATTTGAATGTTTACTCTAAATAGATATATGATATATATGTGTATATATGTATATGCAGCTGGGCTTGCCAGGTAGCTCAGTGGTAAGAAATTTGCCTGCCAGTGCAAGAGACCCAAGAGATGCAGTTAAATCCCTAGGTCAGGAAGATCCCTTGGAGAAGGGACTGTCAACCCACTCCAGTACTCTTTCTGGGAAATCCCATGGACAGAGGAGCCTGGTGGGCTACAGTTCATGGGGTTGCAAAAGAGTCTGACATGATTTAGTGACTAAACAACAACAACACACACATGCACGCGCGCACACACACACATACACACACACACACACCCCTATTGTGCTTTATGTGTTGATTAATCCTAAAGATTGAAAATCAGTGAATGATTTTTATGTTAAAATATGAGACTACCTATTTTTCTTCATAGTCTAATAGGATTCTCCTCATTTCATTTCTGTGTAGCTTTCAACTTTCCAGTTGGCTTTTCGTTAGCCTTTCTTCCTCATGATAATTGCCATAGTTGGGATTGGGAGTTCATGTACACTCGTGGCTGATTCATGTCAATGTATAGCAAAATGAATACAGTATTGTAAAGCAAAACAAACTAAAAAATAAAAATTAATTAAAAAAAGAGTAAACCAGACCTCCACAATCCAATTTTCCTTGATACTTGCTTCAAGAAAGGTTCTTTTGCTTTCATTTAAATTAGTCAGTCCTGCCGACATTCTAGGATGTCGCTTTATAGTTCTCCAGGGCGGGAAAAATCACTCTTTCCTATATTGTCCTCCTCGGTTTACCTCCTTCTCTTGGTCCAGAATCACATCTGATATAAATCCCATATCAAAATCACATCCAGATATAAAGTGTTTGGCATAAAGAGTTCTAAATGTACACATATGTAATAATGCTCCATTTACTCCTCTTCTTGATTAGTAGTTTGGCACAAGTAAAATTGTAATTGAAAGTAATTTTTCTTATATTTTAAATTCATTGATTCATCATCTTCTAGCATTTAAGAGAAAGACAGTGTTGATATGATGTTTCTGTTGGTCAAGACCAATATTTTCCCTTCCTGAAAACTTTTAGTATCTTCTATTTACTGTGACATTTCATTGTAAATGAAAAATATCAGATATATATTGATATTTTGTAATTTATTTTGTAAAAAATATGAATCTTTATTCTAAAGTTATATTCTTTTGGTCTTATTTTATCTCTTTTATTTTTATATTTAATGAATCTCCTATTAGGCAGACATTGTATTTTCTGTGTTAGTAACTATGTTTCTTATGTTCATATTTGTTTTTCATTTTAGGTGATACCTACACTTTATCTCCTAAAATTTTTAATTGGATCTTTGAGAAATTACCTTTTTCATTTCGATAAGAAACTTCTTGTTTTCTGTTAATTCCTTCTTCAGGTTATCCTATTGTTTAATGGATTATTTCTCCTTGAATATCTCAGGGTAAACAAATTAGAGGGTTTTACCAAAAAATTAAGTTCTCATTCCCTTAAATTATCTTTTGTCTCATTTTCACCAAGTTGCTTATCTTGATGTTCTTCTCTCAGCTTGAAGTTCTGCTTGAATTAGAAAATGATTGTTCAGTTCCGTTCATTTCAGTCACTCAGTTATGTCCGACTCTTTGCGACCCCGTGAATTGCAACACACCAGGCCTCCCTATCCATCACCAACTCCTGGAGTTCACCCAAACTCATGTCCCTCAATTTGGTGATGCCATCCAGCCATCTCATCCTCTGTCGTCCCTTTCTCCTCCTGCCCCCAATCCCTCCCAGCATCTGAGTCTTTTCCAATGAGTTAACTCTTCGCATGAGGTGGCCAAAGTACTGGAGTTCCAGCTTTAGCATCAGTCCTTCCAAAGAACACCCAGGACTGATCTCCTTTAGGATGGACTGGTTGGACCTCCTTGCAGTCCAGGGACTCTCAAGAGTCTTCTCCAATACCACCGTTTAAAAGCATCAGTTCTTCGGCACTCAGCTTTCTTCACAGTCCAACTCTCACATCCTTACGTGACTACTGGAAAAACCGTAGCCTTGACTAGATGGACCTTTGTTGGCAAAGTAATGTCTCTGCTTTTGAATATGCTTAATTAAGTTAAATAATTTATGAAGGAAAAGATAAATAGAACTCAATATGACTTTGCGATGCCATATTGGTTCCCTGTTTTCCCTTGAAGGAGAAACAAAAGGAAAGCTGAAGTTGCTTCATTTTCATTGAAGAAGTGCTTAATTCTTAGTCTTCATTATGCTAGATCTCACAGCACAATTTGTTAAATTGATCACTCCCACTTTCTTGGACTACTCTTCCATTGGTCTCCAAAAGACCACAGTCTGCTTTTCTTCCCCATTCTCAGTTTACTTTGGTAGGTTCTTTCCTATCCCTAAAAGGATAACGTTCAGTTAGTCTCCATAATCTGACTTCTGTATCTCCATTTATTTCCTAAAGATCCTATCTAATGTCTTTGTACACCATCGTATAAATAATACTCCAAATTTATCTGGAGAGTCTCTGTCTCTCACCAGGACCTCAGAATCTAATACCCAGCTGTCTGCTCAGCCTATTTAAAGAGATAACTAATGTGCCCCTCAAATTTCAATTTCCCAAACAGAACCTTTGATCATCTCCTCCGTCTCACTCTTTCCTGATTTATCCCACTGTGTATACGATACCATTTACCTAGTTGTTGTTGCCGCAGACCTAGGAGATGTCTTGTTATCCTCTCACTCTCTTATGTCTCACAGCTAGTCCATTGGAATTGGCCTTTATCCTCAAATTGAGCAACTTCTCCCATGATGGTCTAGTATAAGTTATCATTTCTTACCTAAACTGTACTAGCCTCCTAACCAAGCTGGTCTTCCTGCTGACTCTGTTGAGCTGCTAAGTAGGTTTTTCATGTAGCTGCTAGAGTAATCTTCTAAATTTAATTGTACTATTTGTATTGCCCAGTTGTGTCCGCCTCAGTGTGACCACATGGACTGTAGCCCACCAGGCTCCTCTGTCCATGGGATTTCCCAGTTGAGAATACTGAAGTGGGTTGACATTGCCTCCTGCAGGTGATCTTCTTGACCCAGAGTTCAAGCCCATGTCTCTTGTGTCTGCTGTATTGTATGTAGATTCTTTCCTACTGAGCCATTCACTTCAGTTCAGTCGCTCAGTCGTGGGAAACCCAATTATGCTGTATATCAAAATCAGGTCACTGAAAATGAATTCATTCTTCTTACCTTAGTGTATCGGGCTATTCTTGATTGTACCAACCTAAAACTTTGTCCCTCATTCCTCCCACCCTGGAAATTAGTCCTTTCTGGTTGCAAGGACTATGGCAACCATGTTCTAGCATTGAAATATCTGTATTTGCCATTCTTGTGACCTAGAATGCTTTCTTCACTTCATCACTTAACTCGTATGCTTACCTCATGTAGCTCTCTTTCCCAGTGCCATCCTCCTCAGGGAAGCCATCTCTGAAAAGTGAAGTAGTCCCTGCCTTCTCCAGTCAGTCTCTGATCTCTTGTCCTGCTTGCTTGTCTTTATAGCACTATCACCCCCTTCAGTTTACGTGGGTTTTGCTGTTCCATTGCTGCTACCAAATGCACCCTAGCATGAGGTTCTATGGGGTCAAAGATTTTATCTGCCTTGGTCACTGCTGTATCCAAAGAACCTGTAAATGTGACTGGCATATAATGAGAACTTAAAAATATTTCTTAGTGTATGACTATATGAATGAATAAAGTGATAGCACATTATCCAGTCCATAGTATACATAAAGATAAATAAGACAGTAATTTTCTCAAGGGATTAAAGTAGATGCTATGAAAGTGAAAGTCACTCAGTCCTGTCTGACTCTCTGTGACCCCATGGACTATACAGTCCGTGAAATTCTCCAGGCCAGAATACTGGAGTGGGTTGCCATTCCCTTTTCCAGGAGACCTTCCCAACCCAGGCCTCCCACATTTTAGGTGGATTTTTACCAACTGAGCCACCAGGGAAGCCCAAGAATACTGGAGTGGGTAGTGTATTCCTTCTCTAGGGATCTTCCTGACCCAGGAATTGAACTGGGGTCTCCTGCATTGCAGGTGGATTCTTTACCAGCTGAGCTACCAGGGGAGCCCTTGAGAGCCATCAGTAAGAGATAACCAACATTCTCTAGCACTGCATGTGATTTGTAGAGTCATTTTGTTCTTTGTACTGTGAAGTAGTTGTTGTTTAGTCACTAAGTTGCATCTGACTCTTGCGACCCCATGGACTGTTGCCCATCAGACTCCTCTGTCCATGGGATTTCCCAGTCAAGAATACTGGAGTGCATTGTCATTTCCTTCTCTGGGGGATCTTCCCTACCCAGGGATTTAACCCACCTGCATTAGCAGGCAGGTTCTTTATCACTGAGCCAACAGGAACTTTAGGGGATCCCCAGGAAGCAGTAGACCATTGCTTATTAAGTGGTTGGCACTTTGTAGATGTCATTTCATATGATTATCACAAGAAACAGATATGTTATGCATGCGTGTGTGCTTGCTCAGCCGTGTTGGACTCTTTGCAATCCCATGGACTGTAGCCTGCCAGGCTCCTCTGTCCATGGGTGTTCCAGGCAAGAATACTGGAGTGGGTTGCCATTCCCTTCTCCAGGGGATCTTTCCAACCCAGGGATTGAACCCACATCTCTTGCATCTCCTGCATTGGCAGGTGGATTCTTTACCGCTAGCACCACTGGGAAGCCCAGATAGGTTATGGCATTATTTCAGTTTTAGAGTGGAACTGAGGGGTGTGTGTCTGTTTGTGTGTGTGTATGTCTCTGAGATCCTGACAGTTGAGTTACTATGTAGACTAAAAGGTGCCTTCTTCCTCTCTCTCCTTCATAGCATTGCAATGAGTGATTTAATTCAGATACTCCCTACAAAATAAGATTAATTGATTTTCATCAAACTGAGTTAACCTATTAAATTAGCAAATGTGGTAGTATTTTTTAAAAATCACTTAGTTTTGCTTTCACAGTAAGCCAGATAAGAGGGTTCCTTTATAAATGGAGTAAATAAGTACTTATGAATGGAGGAGAGATATGCTTCACATGAGCAAATATTGCATATAGCCAAATCCTCACTAATAAATGATTAAAAAAAAGATAGGGGGACATGTTTATAAAAGATAAATACCATGGAAACTATTTTATGTTGACGATTTTGTTATACCTAAAGGGGAAATTAGGATCAGTGAACTTTCATAGCATACACATATGTTTAACTATAATAGAGGTAAACTAATGAGCTAATTTTGATATTGTAGACATATAAGTAGAGATTACTATTGTAGTATCTACATCTATACATATACATAAGTATCTGTACATACATCTTTTGAACCATTATTTTCCCTTCATTTCTTCTATTTAATGCCCAAATGTGTAATAAAATATTTCTTCTCCCATAACCACCATCTAGTCCTGAATACATGTTTTGCTCTCTTTACCTTCTTTTTCACAACTTTGCCAGTATCTGTATCCATACCTGCTGCTTGACTGTCTGATATAGCTTTTAGTTATTTTCTTTACTATTTTGTATTTTCTCTCTCCCAAAGATCCTTTTTCTGGCTAACTTCTCTCCTGTTTCTTCTCATTACTGAATTAGGTTTTCTGTTTCTATTGAATAAACATTTGTTCACAGATAAGCCAGATGAGTCTAAAAGATTGTTTTGCTTTAATTTTTAAAGTAAATTATTTGAATTACAACAGGGTGACTCAAGAAGGAGAGAACACAAGAAAGCGTATAAACAGGCTCAAATAGAGGTTGCACTGGATGTTAGTATAATATATTGTTGCAGTCTTTTCATGATAGAGGGTGTGTTGTCGTGAGCACTTGTGTCAAGCAGCCAGGAAAAGAGGAGGAATGATGCTGCCATAAGGTAAATCAAGAGATAACAATAAAATTTTCCTGTTGCCTGGTGGAGGTGTTTAGGATGTGTTTTCTTTATATCTTCACCCGCCCCTAATTGAGAATGCTTTAAAATTGAATGACTACAGTCAAAACGTGTTTGCTTCAAGCTGAGAAGAAAAATGCTGGTGTCTCCGCTTCCAAACTGATTGCGCTTTGTACACAACTGACAGCTACAGTCACTTTGAGTGACTGATAAGTGGGAAGCTTTGCCACTTATCAAGGAATGCAGGCTGAGAAGAAAAGACTAGAGCCGTTTAGATGCTTTGGCATGTTCAAAATAACATCTTACATCAGTCAGACTCAGAAGCACTAAGAGACATTTAAAGTGAGGCAATGTATATAGAAATATGGTATATGAGCATGTGTATATGCAAGGAGACAAAAATTATTCAACAACAAACAGCTGCAAAGAGGTGAAAGAGAAAGCACTGTAGTTAGGGAATCAATATTTGTGAATGAATCAGTGGTTAAATTATTTACACACATTTGATAAGATTTACCTTTAGTTTGAGAAACAAATTAAAAAATGCTTCACTATTGATCTCCACTATTGTCTACAGAAGCAACTGCTGCTGCTGCTGCTAAGTCGCTTCAGTCATGTCCGACTCTGTGCGACCCCATAGATGGCAGCCCACCTGGCTCCCCCGTCCCTGGGATTCTCCAGGCAAGAACACTGGAACAGAAGTAACTAGTTTTGACCAAAGGGATACACTTAAATAGACAGTAATTTGCCTATTTAACTGAGTATTTAAGTAACTGTCTATTTAACTGAGGAAGAATCCCAATTCTCATCCTCTCTTTTCTGTGTAAATAATTCTTAAATACATATTTAAAGTATTCTGTTATATCTAACATAAATAGCATGATTATGTAATAAAATAGAATCAAAGCATGTTCCAATTTTAAGCATAATCTTGAGACTATGCTAATGAAAGAATATACATATTCACTAGACTATAATTTCCACAAATAGGAATTTCTGAAAAGGACAATTTTTTATATTCAGTTATTAGGCTTATATATACCGTCGGAGAAGGCAATGGCACCCCACTCCAGTACCCTTGCCTGGAAAATCCCATGGATGGAGGAGCTTTGGTAGGCTGCATCCATGGGGTCGCTAAGAGTCGGACATGACTGAGTGACTTCCCTTTCACTTTTCACTTTCATGCATTGGAGAAGGAAATGGCAACCCACTCCAGTGTTCTTGCCTGGAGAATCCCAGGGACGGGGAGCCTGGTGGGCTGCCATCTATGGGGTCGCACAGAGTCGGACACGACTGAAGTGACGTAGCAGCAGCATACCATGTGTATATATTCTGCTGTAAATTTGCAGGGACATTCACATTTCAAATATTTTGTCTGTCTATTCACATGAGTTACTCATTTTTGTATGTTCTTTGGATTCCAGATGAGAGATGCAAAATACCTCAATGATTTTAACCCTTTTGCTAACACCATTCTGTTCATTTAAATAACTTGTTTTAGTTTGAAAACCCATACACATGCTCATTTTTGTCAGACCAAATCTGTTCAAATTTTAGGTTTGGGGATAAAGTCACAATAACCATAACCAGGACTTCCCAGGTGGTCCAGTGGTTAAGAATCCACCTTCCAATGCAGGAGATGCAGATTCTATCCCTGGATGGGGAAAATCCCCTGGAGATGGAAATGGTAACCCATTCCAGTATTCTTATCTGGGAAATCCCATGGACAGAGAGGAGTTGCAAACAGTTGGACATGACTGAGGGACAACCATAGCCGTGGTTAATTTTTCAGACTTCCTCATCTTGAGCCTGTGTCTTGGAAGGCTAAATTTAATGGATAGTTTCTTGATTATTTAAGGGACAACCAAGTGCATGCTTCAGGGGTATAATCATAAAACCTGCAAATTATTTCACTCTTCTCAATTACTCTAGGACTGAAGACTACTAATGTTTATATCATTGTAAAAATGGGGGGTATGTTGAAGATAATCATTTATGTAAATAGGAAGAAGAATGTGTTGGGACATTATGGCCTACAGACCAGTCTGTGAACTGCTTGCTCTAAGTCCTTAGTGAGATAAGGAGCTTGCTAAACCCATTTCAGTTCAGCTGACACTTTCACTGCAAGAATTTCTTGATGATGGAGCATTTTGGTGGTTTATATCCTAGTGCAAATGCCTGACCTCATCACAGACCAACACCTTGAAAAGTACTAAATTAGAATTCTTTGATCAATAAAATATTAATATAGACAAATAGTCTTCAGATATAACTTAATCCAACTTTTTCTTCTTCTGTAGATGGATGAAATATGGTCCAAAAATTTTAAGGGGTGTGCCCAAGCCCCATAGCAATTAGGTATAGACCTTGATCTCTTAGTCCTGATTAATCATATTAAATAACCAAGATCTGAAGCATTGCTGAGCTCAAAATGAGCAGCAGTCCTACAAAACCCATCAAATTATGTTTATTACTTTATCTGGAATTTGAAACAGATATTAAATCTTTTACTAAAGAAATTTGGAACAGTATTTGAATGGTTCCATGAAAATTGTAAATGACACATCATTTAGAAGAAAACAATTAGAAAATGCTGTTCAAATGCTGATTCACTAAAGTTATCAGTTGTATCACTTTGGAAGGCAAGCATGCAAAACTTTTCTAACATACATTTCATTGGCTCCTGAGGGTTTCATATTTTTTAAAAAAATCATTTTTACAGTGAGCTAGTATCTCTGCTTGATCCATTTGAATCAAAATTTGTAACATGTATCTTCAGAGTGTATAAACTAAAGAAAGGAAAAAATTACATTCTTCTAGTGTGAAATAATATCTGATTGCATCTCTAAGAAAAATGTTTGTTTCATAAACAGTAGCTGAGGCTCTTTCAAAGTAAAACTGAAATATTTTAAAGCACCTCTTTGATTTCTAGATACGTTTAAAAACCTAAATTAGGAAATGAATATTTTGGCAAAGAAAAGTATTTTCCCATTATGCAATTGCTTTTTCTTTTTCTTTCTCTCTAAAACGATGCCCATTCCCCAGCCTCCTCATTCAGGGTATTTGATATACTTCAGTAGTTTATTGAAAGCTTTATCTTTCAGTTTCCTATTGTTTTAAAAAATCCACTTTCTTTTTGTTCTGTAACAAGTGCTTCATTCATGTAGGAAACAGGAAAGATCTTTCTCTAAAATCTTTATCCCTTGAGACATTGAGTGAAGTGTCTCTTTTGTGATTAAAAAAAGGCTACTGCTCTTAAACGTGTTGCAAGCACAATCTTGAGGTGTACAGATACTTCCATCAACATATCATTACTTTAAACTGTCTTCTCTTTAACCTGTCATCTACAACCTTAAATCTTTTTCTTTTTTGTGCTGTCTCTTACCCAATTTCTTTATTTTCATTTATTCTCATGTTTGTGACAAACTCTTTCCTAGACAACAGATATCTCAGTGAGAATTTAAGAGAAAGAAAGCAATGCAGAATAAGTACCTATAAGATGATATTTTGTAAATATTTACTTTAAAAACTTAGTAACATGAAAATGCTGATTGTTATAGTTGTGGAAGAGTTTAGATATCTTATAAATCTCACTTCTCACAGTATCACAATATATTTTATTTTTCTTATGTGATCACTGTAAGATATAATGTTAGTGCATATAAACAAAATCCCACTTTATGTAGTGTAGCAATTAGGTTTTCATCCATCTAGTATATCTGTGTTCATCCATGTCATGCCACAATTCAAGAATCTGATGACTTTTTTTTTTGCATACAGTCATAATCATAGAAGTAAAATAAGGGTCTCCTGCAGGAAAAAAGTAAATGATGAAGCTATTCAATGGACGTTCTTTGGTTATTGCTAAATTAAAGGAAATTATGATCACAGTACTTATAAAATGTACTAATGAAGTTCTCAAATACATGCTATTCCTTTACCCACTTTGTGAAGAATATTAATTATTAATGGCTACTGATGCTAAAATATGATAGTATTTTCATTGTTCGTTCTTCATCTGATTAAATCCTTAGAACTTTATGTTTTATCTAGAATTGGAAAGAGATGTTCTGTAAACTTTTTAGTACCATATTCCAAGCCACATAGAATTAATCTCCTTTAGCCCACTTCCTCCATCTTTATTTATTTAATAGCATTTTGTACATCCTTCTTTTACTTTTTTATTTTTTAAAATTATTTGATTGATTTTATTTATTTTGAGACTTGATCTAGGAAAATAGAAAAGAAATATGGAAAAAATACTTGAATTAACCCTAAGTTTAATGTTTTATGAGTTTTTTGATACGAAGATGTGATACCTGTAAAATGAAGAGACAAGAAGACTTCGAAAATTCAAAATTATCTGAGTTTTCACAGTAAAAGATAAAACGATTTCATTTTGTTTATGAAAACATATTTTGCAACTACTTCAGTTCCATTTAGATCAACCTTCTGTGATATAATTTTGACAGGTCCCTGAGATTATGAACCTTAAGACATTGAACTTATTTGTTCAGTCTCTTCTTCTGATTATAAAGATTACAATAGGAGGTTTGGTCTTTAAGGGTTTTATAACCTCAGAATAAAACTGAAATGCCTACAGGAAGGAACAATTTTTTGATTTGTAATGTATTTTCACTGTGAGTATCTAGAAAATTTATAGAATGTATGTGTCTCAGAATATTTACTTCAGTTCTTTATTTTTTACTCCAGTTACTAACTTCTAATATTAGATTAGTTCGTGTTTTTTTCTGTTTGAAATCTCTGTCCCATAAACACACATTTAATCTCTATCCCATACAAATGCATCCCATAAGCACTCATTTACAGCTTGGTTCCTTTTATTGATTCCTTTGCATAAATATTAAAAAATTAAGCATCTTGAGCTTGAAGTGTGTCTTTCATGTTGAAATGTTTTAAGAATACTAATGAAAAGTTTATTCAGTGTTCATCTTTTCCCTTACTAACAGCCATTCAGACAATAGAGCCATCATTATAATTTACCTATTGAAATTGCAAAGGAAAAGCTCATCAAGGAAAGATGTGCAAAGTTAGGTGGACATCTTCCCCCAGTGCCATTGATTGTTCAGATAACTGGAAAATGGTTATGAGCTTTTACTCTTTATGATACTACCTTAACTTAAAGGAGAAACAGAAAATAACCTCAGGATGTGCTGTACTTATTTCATTACTACCTGCCCCCTTTCTCCCTTTGACCACTATTAAGTTTTGTTCCATCCTGGCTGTGTTAAGCTGTACTGTATGTCAGTGGGATATCTGCCCACATCATCTGTTATAATGATCTGTTTTTGCTCATAGGGACTCACTTATTGAGGCTGTCTTTTTACAATCCTACGTACCTACCTGCTTTCATAGGAAATATAATTCTCTCCTTATGCAGTCCTGAGCTTAATAAACATGATGATGAGAAATGCTACAGGCCTCTTTTCTTTTCAGTATTTAATAGCTTGCTAAAAGGAAAACAGGAGTAATTAAGTAAGGAAACAAATGCATGTCATTTATGGGTAGTTACTGAGGCAAAAGGAAGAAAATAAAGTTTGAATATGGACTGAAAATTATGAACTATGGATTATATTTTAAATATAATTTTTTATATTTTATATAAATATAAATGTATATATAATTATATTTTATAATTCATATAAGGAATTAAATTTAAATATTTTATAATTCATTATAATATATGAAACCAGAACAACTGGATTTTTTGACCTTTTAAAGTCTAGTTAGAAGTTTTTATATATATATGTATATATATAT
>SJXQ01012288.1:30495-103350 GCA_006408695.1 Aepyceros melampus
ATATATATCTTTATGGGAAGTATAAGGGACCTCACAGTACTACCAGTTAGGTAGGGATCAAATATGCCAGATATTCTGCTCAACTGTAATTAAGATATTTTTATCTTCTTTTAAACAAAGTTCACACATCACCAAGATTTTCAGAATCCTGTGGGAAAAAGTCGATAATATAATTTTATTTACTATAAGAGTAAACTGAGACCGTAATTGTGGCTATTTCATCTTGAAGACCAGAGTAAATTAGGGATAAGAAATGTGAACAAAAAATTGATAGAAAATCCAAAGGCCTTAAAAATCAAGGCATAGAAGTGCAGAGGGATTTCTCTGAGTGTGTGGATGATGGGTATATATTTAAGGAAGGGGTGTTGGGAGAGGGAAGAGGAGAACAGATTGGAGGAAGAATGATGTCTTTTCCCTGAAATGTTATAGGATTTAGAAACTGGAGATTTAGTTGTTTTCTAGTTGTATGACTTTGGACAAGTCATTTGATGTCATTGATTTTTAGCTTCTTCTTCTGTAGTTTGGAAATTTTAGTACCTGTCGCATGATGGTTGATATATAATAATAAAATATCATGAAGTGAGTATGCCGTAAACTTAGTAGAGCACTGGAGCAAATGTTTTTGTTGGTGGCAATCTATCTTCCCTTTCTCTGCTTCATATCATTGCTTTGAACTTGAAATTTGAATAATTAGCATCTCAAGTGTTTTTGTTTTTTGTGTGGTTCTCCCCACCGCCAGATGGATGAAAGTATGAGAGAAAAAGCAGAATTATGAATTTACTCTTCAATTGATATAATTAGCTTTAATTCATTAGAATACGGAGTAGTATGTCTATATCAATATAGTATCTAAAGCAGTTTGTTTGATTACAGCTCCATCTCTCAATGTTATACCTTACACCACAGTTTATTGTCATACATAAAAAATAATAAACATGTCTGCTATGGTCCAGAACAATGGACAGGAGAGGTATCTGACAAAAGCATTAATTAATCCAAGGTTCTTTTCATCTTTTCCTTTATAATAATAGTGAATGTTAACTTTCAGTATTTTTGTTAATTTATATCTCTGAATTAACTTTATCTTTTGTCAAATTGAATTCAGGCATCAGCCTACTTCCTAAATCTTTAAAGTAATTAATCTGTACATAAGCACACTAAATCATGTGATTTACAAAAGTAGGAAGTCAAAAGATACCTGGAGTAACAGGCAAGTTTGGCCCTGGAGTACAGAATGAAGCAGGGCAAAGACTAATAGAGTTTTGCCAAGAGAACACACTATTCATAGCAAACACCCTCTTCCAACAACACAAGAGAAGACTACACATGGACATCACCAGATGGTCAAAACTGATGTCAGATTGATTATATTCTTTGCAATCGAAGATGGAGAAGCTCTATGCTGCTAAGTCGCTTCAGTCGTGTCCGACTCTGTGCGACCCCACAGACGGCAGCCCACCAGGCTCCGCCATCCCTGGGATTCTCCAGGCAAGAACACTGGAGTGGGTTGCCATTTCCTTCTCCAATGTGTGAAAGTGAAAAGTGAAAGTGAAGTCGCTCAGTCATGTCCGACTCTTAGCGACCCCATGGACTGTAGCCTACCAGGCGCCTTCGTCCATGGGATTTTCCAGGCAAGAGTACTGGAGTGGGTTGCCATTGCCTTCTCCGGGAGAAGCTCTATACAGTCAGCAAAAACAAGACTGGGAGCTGACTGTGGCTCAGATCATGAACTCCTTATTGAAAAATTCAGACTTAAATTTAAGAAAGTAGGGAAAACCACTAGACCATTCAGGTATGACCTAAATCAGATCCCTTGTGATTATACAGTGGAGGTGACAAATAGATTCAAAGGATTAGCTCTGATAGAGTGTCTGAAGAACTCCTGATGGAGGTTTGTGACCTTGTATGGGGGCTGTGGTCAAAACTATCCCCAAGAAAAAGAAATGCAAAAAGGCAAAATGGTTGTCTGAGGAGACCTTACAAATAGCTGAGAAAAGAAGAGAAGTGAAAGGCACAGGAGAAAATGAAAGATATATCCATCTGATGCAGATTTCCAAAGAATAGCAAGGAGAGATAAGAAAGCCTTCCTCAGTGATCAATACAGAGAAATAGAGGAAACCGATGGAATGGGAAAGACTAGATATCGCTTCAAGAAAATTAGAGTTACCGAGGGAACATTTCATGCAAAGATGGGTTCGATAAAGGACAGAAACAGTATGGGCCTAACAGAACAGTACGGGCCTAACAGAAGATTTTAAGAAGAGGTGGCAAGAATACACAGAAGAACTGCACAAAAAAAATCTTAGTGACCCAAATAACCATGATTGTGTGATCACTCATCTAGAGCCAGACATCCTGAAGTGAGAAGTGAAGTGGGCTTTAGGAAGCATCACTATGAGCAAAGCTGGTAGAGGTGATAGAATTCCAGCTAAGCTACTTCAATCCTAAAAGATGATGTGAAAGTGCTGCACTCAATATGCCAGCAAATTTAGAAAACTCAGCAGTGGTCACAGGACTGGTAAAGGTCAGTTTTCATTCCAATCCCAAAGAAAGGCAATGCCAAGGAATATTCAAACTACCACACAATTGCACTCATCTCACACGCTAGCAAAGTAATGTTGAAAATTCTTCAAGCTAGGCTTCAACAGTACGTGAACCAAGAACTTCCTGATGTTCCAGTTGGATTTGGAAAAAGCAGAGGAACCAGAGATCACCAAGAACTTCCTGATGTTCCAGTTGGATTTGGAAAAAGCAGAGGAACCAGAGATCAAATTGCCCGCATCTGTTGGGTCATGGAAAAGCATGCAATTTCCAGAAAAGCATCTACTTCTGCTTTATTGAGTACACCAAAGCCTTTGGCTGTGAGGATCACAACAAACTGCAGAAAATTCTTCAAGAGATGGGAATACCAGACCACTTAACCTGCCTCCTGAGAAATTTGTATGCAGGTCAAGAAGCAACAGTTAGAACTGGACATGGAACAATGGACTGGTTCCAAATTGGGAAAGGAGAATGTCAAGGCTGTATACTGTCACCCTGCTTATTTAACTTATATTCAGGGGACATATGCAAAATGCCTGGCTGGGTGGATGAAGCACAAACAGGAATCAAGATTGCCGGGAAAAATATCAATATCCTTAGATATGCAGGTGACAGCATTTTTATGGTAGAAATTGAAGAGGAACTAAAGAGCCTCTTAACAAAAGTGAAAGATGAGAGTGAAAAAGCTGACTTAAAACTCAACATTCAAAAAACTGAGATTATGTCATCCAGTCCTATCACTTCATGGCAAATTGATGGGGAAACAATAGAAACAGTGATAGACTTTATTTTCTTGGGCTCCAAAATCACTGCAGATGGTGACTGTAGCCATGAAATTAAAAGACACTTGCTCCTTGGAAGAAAACCTATGATTAACCTTGACAGCATATTAAAAAAGCAGAGACATTACTGTGCCAACAAAAATCCATCTAGTCAAAGCTATGGTTTTTCCAGTAGTCATGTATGGATGTGAGAGTTGAATTGTAAAGAAAGCTGAGTGCTGAAGAATTGATGCTTTTGAACTGTGGTTTTGAAGAAGACTCTTGAGAGTCCCTTGGACTGCAAGGAGATCAAACCAGTCAATCCTAAAAGAAGTTAGTCCTGAATATTCATTGGGAGGACTGACCTGAAGCTGAAACTACAATTCTTTGGCCACCTAATGCAAAGAATTGACTCACAGAAGACCCTGATGCTGGGAAAGATTGAAGACAGGAGGAGAAGGGGACGACAGAGGATGAGATGGTTAGATGACATCACCAACTCAATGGAGATGAGTTTGAGCAAGCCCCAGGAGTTAGTGATGGACAAGAAGCCTGGCATGCTGCAGTCCATGGTGTCACAGAGCGTTGGACATGTCTGAGTGACTTAACTAAACCGAACTGAATGTTAGTTTCATGGTGGGTCACAATATCTCTGAATGTTACAGAACTTAAGGTTCCTCCATATCTTTGGATTCAAAATTTTGTAAATGTAAAAATATTAAAATCAACTATATGAAAAATTTAAATCAGTTTTTGTTATGGAAGTATGGAAGTTTTTGCAAGTCTCTGGAGAGCAGGAAATACTTCAGCTAAGTTCAGGTTTCATAGAGGTATCGCTAAAGATGATCTCATTTACGAGATAGTGTGATTAAAGTTCATTAAGTGTTAACTGTTCTTGAAGACTGAACATTCCTTTGGAGAAATGACTTGTCTCCATTTAACATCACTTATCAGACTCTGTGCTAAGTAGGAGCATGCCTCACCACTGATATTTCTATATAGAATTCATTCTTTAGAAGGATTATATGGAAGCAGTTGATTGCTTCATCACAACTGGCACTTGCCTCCAGTTGTGTTTAATACCTGGCATAGCTGTATTTTAGTGGGTCACTACTAATGTTATTATTGATCGTAAAAATTAGGTGCTTAGAGTAATAATGGAATCTCCACAAAGCAGAAGTAAGGATATAATTTCTGTCTGACCTTTTCAGTGTTACTAACCTATCATATAAAATTAATGTAAGTGTAAGTTATAACCATTTTATTTCATTTTAAATATTAAGCTCCTGAATTTGTTATAGTTTACTACATTGGAAAAGACTCAAGTTTGAGTATAAATCACAGAAAAAATAACATTACCAGTGCCATCATGGGTTGCTTTAAAAAAAAATTAAAACCCTACACTTCTCAAAGAGATAGTTATCCATTGCTAACAATTTGTAATGGATAATTATCATTGCTAACAATTCCATGAAATTCCGTATTAATTTTTGACTTACAGTTAATATGGATTTCTCCCTTCTGATATAGTCATAGATACTTATTCAAAATTTTATAAATAAATATTTTTATTAAGTGAAAGAAAGTTAAATAGCTCAGTTGTGTCTGATTCTTTGAGACCCCGTAGACTGTAGCCTACCAGGCTCATCCCTCCATGGGGTTCTCCAGGCAAGAATACTGGAGTGGGTTGCCATTTCCTTCTCCAGGGGATCTTCCTGAACCAGGGATTGAACCTGAGTCTCCCACATTGCAGACAGACACTTTAACCTCTGAGCCACCGAGGAAGCCCCATTTTTATTAAAATTTACACTAAAATTTCAGTGAAGCATTTTAAGAATACTTAGATTGATTCTCTTTAAAAACTTTTTTGAAAATATGGATCATTTCTTTTTTGCCTTTGATTTATATATATATTAAATCAACTTATCTCAAAGCTAGACATATTTATATATAAAATTATATACAAATGAAACCATAGTGTTAAAAAATTAATTTTAACTATTTCTAACTTCAGTGGTAGCTTATAGTATAAAATAAGGTGAGCAAATATATCAACCAGTGTATATTGTTAGGTGAACAGTACTGGTTAAAAAAAAATGTACGGTGCATCCCAAATAATTTAACATCAGAGAAAGAGAGACTAAACAGAGAGAGAGAGAGAGAGAGAGAGAGAGAGAGAGAGAATGTGTCCCTAATGCTGTTAGTGGAATTTGAAAACCTAGTGCCACAGCTTTCATGATCAGATAATACTGATAGAGCCAATATCCTCGATATACTCTGTTTTTCTTTAGTTAGTAAGTCGTGTCTGACTCTTTTGTGACCCCACGGACTATAGCCCACCAGGCTCCTCTGTCCATGGGATTTCCCAGGCAAGAATACTGGAGTGGGTTGCCATTTTCTTCTCCAGGGGATCATTCTGACCCAGGGATCACACTTGTGTCTCCTGCACTGCACGCAGGTTCTTTACCCCAGAGTCATCTGGGAAACCCAGAGACTCTCTTGGGCTGAAATAATGATATTAAACTCTCTATATCATCCACAACTGCAAAAGCTTTCTGCATCCTTCAGTATGAGATATAGGGGAAGTAAGATTTTCATTCACTAATTTTGGAGCTACTGTTGTGTTAGTGTCAGAGGCCCGCTGTAAGAAATTCCCACAAACTGGGTGGTTTACAACAGAAATGTCGGCTCTCTCAGGTCTGGGGCCAGAATCTGCTGTTAGGGTAGCTGCAGAGTGTTTTTCTTCGGCAGGCTCTGAGGGAGAGAATCTGGAGCATGCCTCTGCCCTAACTTCTGTTGGCTGCCCAGTATCCTTGGGGTTCCTTGGCTTGTAGGTGCATCAGTTCAGTCTCTGCCCCCAGCTTCCCATCCTCTTCTCCCCTATATATCTGTGTATCTCAAATATCTTTCTAAGAACATCAGTGTTTGGGTTTAAGGCTCAGCCTGAATCCAGGGTAAAGTGAAAGTATTAGTTGCTCACTAACTAACTCGTGTTTGACTCTTTGAGAGTCCATAAACTGTAGCCTTCCAGGCAGAGCTCTGTCCATGGAATTCTCAGGGTAAGAATATTGGAGTGGGTTGCCATTCCCTTCTCCAGGGTATCTTCCTGACCCAGGTATTGAACCTAGGTCTCCCACATTGCATGCAGATTCTATATCACCTGAACCAAGTCTAGGGCTTCCCCTGTAGCACTGGTGGTAAAGAACCCATATGTCAGTGCAGGAGACATAAGAAATGTGGGTTCGTTCCCTGGGTTGGGAAGATTCTCTGGAGGAGGAAATGGCAACCCACTCCAGTATTTTTGCCTGAAGAATCCAGGACAGAAGAACCTGGGGGGCTACAGTCCATGGGGTCACAAAGAGTCAGACACAACTGAAGCAACTTAGCAAGCACATGGAATCAGGATGATCTCGTCTCTAGGTTCTTAATTACATCTACAAAGAGCCTAGTTCCGAATAAAGCCACATTGACAAGTACCAGGGGTTAGTACTTTGACATATCTTTTTGAGGGACACAGTTTAATGTACTACAGTTATTAGGATTGTTTATGCATTGTGCTATACTTGTTTTGACTATTAGACATCTTATTTCTTTGAGAAAGTGTTGAGTATTAAGAAGAATGAGTACATGACTGCCAAGAGCACAGTTAATACATAAAACTGCCTTATCATTCCAGATATCTTTGCATTGTATCTTTTGATCACACAGGATAGTTTTTTTTTTTTAAGTGGCTGCAGTTCATAAAGACAGTATTATTATGAGTGATATAGTTGATAGCACTCTGAAGTTAGCTTCAGTGGAGTTTGGCTCTGTCCCTTAGTGATTGCATAAACTTAGAAAGCTGTTTTGGAGAAGGCAATGGCACCCCACTCCAGTACTCTTGCCTGGAAAATCCCATGGATGGAGGAGCCTGGAAGGCTGCAGTCCATGAGGTCGCTGAGGGTCGGACACGACTGAGCAACTTCACTTTCACTTTTCATTTTCATGCATTGGAGAAGGAAATGGCAACCCACTCCAGTGTTCTTGCCTGGAGAATCCCAGGGACGGGGGAGCCTGGTGGGCTGCCGTCTATGGGGTCGCACAGAGTCGGACACGACTGAAGCGACTTAGCAGCAGCAGAAAGCTGTTTAATCTTTTTTAAGTTCCAATTTATTCGTTTGTAAATTCTAGGTAATAGTAGCATGTGAGAAAGTTCATAATTAATGATGGTTATTGTAATCATATGTTTCGTCCAGGTGGACTCTGGCTGCCTGGTTTGTCCTGAGGTTACAACCAATAGACATGTCTTATAGCTCAATTGCTGAGCATGTGGATGTAGCCTAAGGGTCATCTGTACCTAATCCATATTTGTTCAGCCGATGAAATCTGTACAAATTGCCTTCATCATTAAGAAATTTTAAAATACCAGTTCTACATATTTTTCTTTATTCAAATCATCATAGGCTAGACTCCTGACCATCTGGAAAGAGAATTATGTATTACGTTTGGGCTGTGACTCATATAATGCCAAAATACTTGATAAAATCACTCAGATTTTTAAACAAAAGATCAGAATTGACTAAGTTTTTATTGAGTTAACAGTGGTGCCTGGGGTATTGGCATTGTTCTCACATTGTTATATCTTAGGAGTGGTGTGGGGAGAATTGCAAGGACTCATCAGTCAGATAGAACAGAGTTTAAGTGGCTACTTGTCACTAATAGTGTGATTGGAGCTATTCACTCTCTCTCCTCATGTTTAAAATACATGTGAAATAGCACTAGTATTTTGTTATAATTATTATAAATAAATTAAAGCACCAATTTAGTTAATGCCCAGCTAACAGAAGGTGCTTAATAAATGGTAGCTGAAAATAAAATATTATCAGAAATGGTAGTTAAAAGAAAGTAATGGTAGTTAAAAAGAAAATGTTACAATCTATGTGTTGAAGACGATGGTGATAAGACATGGGATTTCCAGTGAAGTGATTTGTTTTATTTCATCCTGAAGTAAGAGCCAGGATGTGCCTTATTGTGTTAGGACAATTTAAAGCCTTCCTGTTCTGCTTTCTGATTGGAGTTACTTTGGTTCCTATTAATATTTTTCTCTTTCATTGTATTGACTTATAACTAATATTGGGCTGCCCTGGTGGCTCAGCTGGTAAAGACTCCGCCTGCAATGCAGGAGACCTGACCTGGGTTCAGTCCCTGGGTTGGGAAGATCCCCTAGAGAAGGGAACAGCTACCCACTCCAGTATTCTGGCCTGAAGAATTCCATGAACTCTATAGTCCATGGGGTCACAAAGAGTCAGACACGACTGAGTGATTTTTACTTCCACTTTATTCATAGCTAATATTACATCTTATATTTTTTATAATTGTATAGGCTGTGTCAAATTGATCAACATATATTTTCATAAAGTGAATGTGTATATAGAAATATATATAACTTTTAAGACATAGATATATGCTTCAAAAATTTTTGAAGCATATATCTATGCTTCAAAGATTTTTGCTTCAAAGATCTACAGCAAATGTGTGCCGATATTGTTGATTTGTTATAAATACATATTCAAATGCATAATTGTTTTCTTTGTATAGTCACACACATGCACTTTGTTGCTTGTATTTTAAAGTTTGACAAGTACAATACCCAAAACAAGACACAGAAGTGCTGCTTAAATGTTAACTGATGGTGCTCAGTGTACAGCTTTATGAAGACTTGCCACCTGTGTTGTGTGATGTGCATTATCTTCTTAGTTTATTTTTTATTTGTCAGGTATCAGTCCCTATCAAGGAGCATAATTTTTTTAAGTGACACATGATGGTATATCATAATTTAAAAGTAAATGTAACAAAATAGAAATAGACTTTCTTTGAATTTAAAGTGCCTCTTTTGTTTTTGTTTTGAGAATAGTACATTTATAATTAAGATAAGATAGAGCTACACACTTCGTACATTTCTAACTTCAAGGATTCCGTGAACTGATGAAATCTGTATTGAAAATAATGTTTTTAATATCATGATGCTCTGAAAATATTTTAGGCCAAATTCTTTTTTACTGCGTATAAGAAATGGTTTGTCTAATCCAATAAACAACTCTTTTTCTTTCCATGTGTGAGTGTGTGTGTGTGTGTATGTGTGTGTGTGAGAGAAGAGGAGGGTATTTTTAACTTCTTATTCTGTAATAAAACCATTTTTTTGAGTAAGAGTAACCATAGTTTTTGAGTAAGAGACTTTGTCCTTCAAAATACCATAGAAATTAATACTTTTCAGAAAAGTAGGTCTTTTTATCAAAATTATCAAAAAAAGAGCTAAAACATTCCATTCTTTTTTAGGTTCAAACTGTTGAAATATTAGAAAGTATTCTCCAATACAAAAGTATTCTCAAAAGTATAATTTAAAATTAATTAATTCTATACTAATAACAAAATAGTATTTTGCTATAATAAAATTTCCAAAACTCATCTAATTTCCCATATTAATGTTACATCTAAAATATTATTGTGATTATATTAATACTATATAAACTTATTACTGTCCATACTGATTTAGTTATTTCCTTTATATAGGTCACAAACATGTGCAGAAACATACTTACTATCCACAACTTCTTTTTTCTAGCTTTTTATTTTGTATTGGGGTATAGCTGATTAACAGTGTTGTTTTAGTTTCAGGCGAAAAGTGAAGGGACTCAGCCATATGTATACATCTATCCATGTGTCTCTCCTAAACTCCCTTCCCATCCGGGCCACCACAGAACATTGAACAGAATATCATGGGCTATACAGTAGTCCTTGTCAGCTATCCATTTGTGTCCATGCCTCTCCCAAACTTCCCAGCTATCCCTACCCCTGAGCCTCTTCCCAGCAACCATAAGTCTGTTGTCTAAGTGTGTGAGTCTCTTTCTGTTTTGTAAGTAAGTTCATTTGTATCATTTCTTTTAACATTCCACATATAAGGAATGTCATACAATAATGTCATCCTTCTCTGTCTGGCTTATTCCAGTCCATATAACAATCTCTAGGTTTATCTGTGTGTATGTGCGTGCACTAAGTCACTTTGAGGTGAGGTGAAGTCACTTAGTCGTGTCCGACTCTTTGCGACCCCGTGGACTGTAACCTACTAGGCTTTCCGTCCATGGGATTCTCCAGGCAAGAATACTGGAGTGGATTGCCATTTCCTTCTCCAGGGGATCTTTCCGACCCAGGGATCGAACCCAGGTCTCCTGCATTGGAGGCAGACGCTTTAACCTCTGAGCCATCACTTTACGTATGTCCAACTCTTTTGTGACCCATGGACTGCAGCCCACCAGTCTCCTCTATCCATAGGATTCTCCAGGCAAGAGTCATGGAGTGGGTTGCCATTTCCTTCTCCTAGGTTTATCCATGTTGCTGCAGATGGCATTATTTCATTCTTTTTGATGGCTGGGTAGCATTCCATTGCATGTATGTACCACTTCTTATTTATCCATTTCCACAACTTCTAAACCAGTATCATTACATTAGGAATCTTGTTTAACTTAGAGATGTAGGAATGATGTCCTTATTCCCTAACTCCTAGACTGTCTATATTTACTTTCCCTGGAGTAGAATTAAAGTTGTTTTCTTAAGATTTTTGTCTTTCTTAGGGTACTTATTAGTACATCTGAAGTATAAGAATGCTGCTATTTGAATCCATTTTTCTTTTCTGTAAAACCTGGAGTCTGGATGCACTAGAAGGTTCTTCTGTAACTGAGCTTCCAATGTGCTTGTGCTTGATCTTAGTCACTCAGTCCTGTCCAGCTTTTTGTGACCCCATGGACTGTAGCCTGCCAGGCTTCTCTCTCCTTGGAGATTCTTCAGCCAAGAATACTGGGGTGGGTTGCTATGTCCTCCTCCAGGGGATCTTCCCAGCCCAGGGATCGAACCCAGGTCTCCCGTATTGCAGGTGGATCCTTTGCTGACAGAACCACCGGGGAAGCCCAAGAATACTGGTGTGGGTAGCTTATACCTTCTCCAGAGGATTTTCCTGACCCGGAAATGGAATGAGGGTCTCCAGCATTGCAGGTAGATGGATTTTTTTACCAGCTGAGCTACCAGGGAAGCCCAGGCTTCCAATAGGAGTTCTGAACCCATTTTTTTCAAATTCTTAACCTCATACTCTGTAGGAAATGTTCTGGACAAGGAATTAATTCTTACTTAATGCAAACAGGCTTCCACTCCTATAAAATGATTTCTGTGATGATGGTATATGTTGAAACATATGATGATGTGTATGATAGACAAGCCATGTATTAACATTCTGTCACTGAAGTATCAGTCATGTATTATATGAAGTTCTAGTCCTATAAATTTATGGTTTCAGTTCAATTTAGTTCAGTTGTGTCTGACTCTTGGCGACCCCATGAACTGCAGCATGCCAGGCCTCCCTGTCCATCACCAACTCTCGGAGTTTACCCAAACTCATTTCCATTGAGTCTGATGCCATCCAACCATCTCATCCTCTGCTGTCCCCTTCTCCTCCTGCCCTAAATCTTTTCCAGCATCAAGGTCTTTTCAAATGAGTCAGCTTTTCGCATCAGGTGGCCAAAGTATTGGAGTTTCAGCTTCAACATCAGTCCTTCCAATGAACACCCAGGACTGATCTCTTTTAGGATGGACTGGTTGGATCTCTTTGCAGTCCAAGGGACTCTCAAGAATCTTTTCCAACACCACAGTTCAAAAGCATCAATTCTTCTGCACTCAGCTTTCTTTATAGTCCAACTCTCACATCCATTCATGACTGCTGGAAAAACCATAGCCTTGACTAGATGGACTTTGTTGACAAAGTAATGTCTCTGCTTTCTAATATGCTGTCTAGGTTGGCCATAACTTTCCTTCCAAAAAATAAGCATCTTTTAATTTCATGGCTGTAATCACCATCTGCAGTGATTTTGGAACCCCCCCAAAAATAAAGGCAGCCACTGTTTCTACTGTTTCCCCATCTATTTCCCATGAAGTGATGGGGCCAGATGCCATGATCTTCGTTTTCTGAATGTTGAGCTTTAAGCCAACTTTTTCACTCTCCTCTTTCACTTTCATCAAGAGTCTCTTTAGTTCTTCACTTTCTGCCATGAGTGCTGTCATCAGCATATCTGAGGTTATTGATATTTCTCCTGACAGTCTTGATTCCAGCTTGTGCTTCCTCCAGCCCAGGTTTCTCATGATGTACTCTGCAGATAAGTTAAATAAGCAGGGTGACAATATATAGCCCTGAGGTACTCCTTTCCCAATTTGGAACCAGTCTGTTGTTCCACGTCCAGTACGAATAGCTAGTTATAAGAATTCTACTCTTCTAATCACTTAATGTCAAAACTTTGAATTTATTGTTGATATTTTCCTCTTCTCACTCTACTTTGTATAAGATTATGAGTATATTGATTTGTCTTCATGATACTCCTTGCATCTTTTCTTATTGGTACTTTTCTACCTCAAATTCACGTTCTCATTCCACTCATCTCTGCAATAACTACCTACCTGTCCTGTTTGACTCTAGTCACTTTACCCTCCAGTTGTCTTTCTGCACTACTGTTAGGTCAGTCTTACTGAAGAAAAATTCTCCTGGTTCCCATCCCCTGCTCAAAAGCCTTTGACAGCTCCCAGCTGTCTACGAGATTAAACGGTTTGTTTTTAGCCTGTCATTCAGGACCCTCTACTGTATGATGCTCTTACTTGGCTAATTTATTTTCACTTATTTCCTTTTATGAGCTTGATGATCCAGCTAACCTAACTCTTCTTCAAACTCTCTGGCTTCTATGTTTTTACTCATGTGTATTCATTTTCCTGGAATAGCATTCTTTATTCCTTCTCTCCATGTCAAGAACAATCATAAACACCAAGTCCATCATCTTATACATAAAGAGTTCCCCAGACTTCCTAGAAAAAAAGTCTCCTGAATTCCTATGTCATTTACCATTCTATTCCTCTTTTGTTGTCTTATTCCTTTGTACCTTGTATTGCATTTATTTGAGTGATTTTTAAGTTTCTCTCATTGAAAAGAGAATCTCAATAGCATTTTTCCCTGTACTTTCACAACATATATTTGATTCTGTTATAGAGAATATTAATTGCTTGATAAAGACAGCAATTAAAAAGAAATAAAAGTCCTCAACTTCCCCATATATAAAAATCTGGCATAGATTATAAAAAATCTACCTCTAAAACTCAGTAGTGCTGTATCAAGTTGAGTCTTTACAATCAGCAACATTCTCAAGTTGGTTTTTAAAATCTGTACATGTGCAAATTAATTTTTAGTAAATTTCTTAGGAAAAATGAAGTAGGTGCCTATTATTAAATATTAGCATAATTATGTTTTTCCAAAGTCCCTAAAAAAAATGTAACCTTAAAATGAATAAATAAATTCAGTTCAGTTCAGTCGCTCAGTCATGTCCAACTCTTTGCGACCCCGTGAACCGCCACACGCCAGGCCTCCCTGTCCATTACCAACTTCCAGAGTCCACCCAAACCCATGTCCATTGAGTCGGTGATGCCATCCAACCATCTCATCCTCTGTTGTCCCCTTCTCCTCCTGCCTTCAATCTTTCCCAGCATCAGGGTCTTTATTTATTTCATATTTAGTCTTAGCAAAAGTCCAAAGCTAAAATTCAGACTAAAAAAATTAAATGATTGTACAGATTGTGACACTTAAAAAAGTTAAAATATTTGCTCATAATCGTTGCTCTCAGGATATTCTAAACTTCAGTCAGTTCAGTTCAGTCATTCATTCGTGTCCGACTCTGCAGCCTCATGAGCTGCAGCATGCCAGGCCTCCCTGTCCATCACCAACTCCTGGAGTTTACTCAAACTCATGTCCATTGAGTCAGTGATGCCATTCAACCATCTCATCCTCTGTTGTCCCCTTCTCCTCTTGCCTTCAATCTTTCCCAGCATCAGGGTCTTTTCAAATGAGTCAGTTCTTCGCATCAGGTGGCCAAAGTATTGGAGTTTCCGCTTCTACATCATTCCTTCCAATGAAAATTCAGGACTGATTGCCTTTATGATTGACTGGTTGGATTTCCTTGCAGTCCAAGGGACTCTCAAGAGTCTTCTCCAACACCACAGTTCAAAAGCATCAGTTTTTCAGTGCTTGAGCATAGAAGTAAAATAAAAGTATTGATGAGCTGTGGATGCCAAGAGAATGAATAGGCTTTTTCATTAGGACTAAAGACAAGATTCAAATTGGTGGCAAAGGGAATAGTTCATAGAATAAGATTTAAAGCTGGTTTTTCCTATAACCCTACACTAGTTAATACTTAATTATTATTGTATAATAGCACACATAGGAAATCTAATTTCTATTACTGACCACTTGGACAGCATAGAGAATTTTTTGAATCCCCATGACCTAAGTTAAAATGTCTTAAAATAGATGATCTTGAAGCATAGACATATAGTGTGAAGTGTGATATACAATCATATCATTTGTGGATTATGTAGATATAGCCATAGGTATATTCTCTATCCCATTCTGCAACAATTTCAAATATATTAATAATCATATTGATTAGGGCTAAAGTATCATAATACTCATATAAATAAAGAGTTTATATTGACATAAAAATGCTATTATAATGTTTTATTAAATACAAAAGCCCCCAGTTTAAATATTTTTTTTATAGAATTTTCAACAAGAAATTTTAAAATACTATTTATCTGAACCTTTGTATATTGACCTCATGTGATTTAACTTAAAAGTTTAGCCCTATTTTGAATAAACATTTTTCTTTAATGCTAAAAACATTCAAAATAATTTGTCATTATCCAGTATAATTTTTTTTACTTGTCATAAATTACAATATACTTCATTCCTCTGTAGTAGACTTTGTGACTTTTTTTTTTAGTAATAGGAATTATGTTGTAAACTTAATTGGGCAGGTGTTAGACATGCTTTCATTTTTAGTCCTTGCTGCCCAATCCCCCTGTAAGAATTTGTGTAACTGGGTAGAACTTATCCAGCAATTGACTAAATATCTCCTTTGTGGGATTTATGTGCATCCTAATAACATGTGGTCTTTAGTTTGAATTGTGTCTATAAATACTAAACTTAACATTTCATATCAGAGACAGTAAATGGGAAAGATCATCACATGATCCTAATTTATACTCTTTTATCTAATATTATGGCTGACTCATATAGTTCTTTTTTCCCCTCTCTGCCTTTTGTTTACTATATTCCAAATTGTTTTTAAACTGTTACACAGGGGATTATGTCCCTTGGGAATGTCCATTACATTTTGAATATCAGTGCCATTCCAAGTTATTTCAACCATGGCATTAATCTCACTTAAAGCAATAAAAAGCAAATAGTGGTAAGAGGCAAGATGCATAAAGCATTACTTTAAACAGTTAAAAAAAAGATGTTAAATGTTCCCTCTCTGGGAGCTCCTGCAGCTCTTGATACATTTGTGTGCAACTGAGCAGGAGGAAAGTAGCAGTGGGATTATTAGTGGAGAGAGAAGCTTACAAGGAACATGAAAAGGGGACCGCTTCACATTTGGGCTCCTTTCTTCCTGCATCCAGTTAAAAAGAGAGAATCATTTAAACAAGCTCCTGTAGAACTCCCTTTTATTGGTTTCTTTTCTTAGGTAAAGTTACCAACAGGTTCATTCATAAGGTGATCTTGAAGGTTGTTTCACTGTCACTGAGCCACAGCTAAGGTGGTTTGTAAAGGGTACCACCCAAGTATAAAGATGCCTGGTAGGAAAATAAGGCCTTTATACAAAAAGAGCAGCAGCCCATCAGATCTTTGCTTTTCAAACCAGGCAGTTTCCCCCTTACAAAGATTAATTACAGTCAGGTTGAGAAGACACCCTTGCTCTGTGTGTGTGTGTGTGTGTGTGTGTGTGTGTGTGTTTCCCTCTCTAACATTAGAAAGATAAAGGGTGTGATTAGTGTGCACAAAGCCTCTGATCAAACCAGCTCAGAGGTTTGTGACAGGCAGTTCAAACACTTTATGGATCACTGGTGCTGACAGGTAGATCACACAGGCCTTAAACAGATGTTTAGTGAGAAGATGAATGTGTGAGATCTCAAACGTATAGTGCTCTTTTACTTGGCCATTTTAGTCTGTGAAGTATTAGACATTGCTAAAGAAACCTACTCCTTTAAAAAGGTGCAAAAGTTACTAACAAGCTTTCATTAAATCTCAACCTTTCTCTTCTCAAGATATGATACAGCTTAGACTTGAAAGTTATCAAACTTTCTACAGGAACTGATGAATACTACTTCATCTTATCTTATAGTTTTGAAATGCGTGTTGATTAGTTTATGAGTGTTCCACCTCATAAGCTGTATTTGAGAAGTTCAGCTGGAATAGGTTAGTTGGAATAGGATACTCAAAGTAAATTATATTTGGCCAAAAATCAAAAGTAAGTAGAATGTCTTTTGTGCTCTTAATACATATATAATTTTGAGATGATATTGGATGAAAAAATCCATTATGAAAATATATCAGGCATATATATGCTTAACTGAATTTCCATAGTGAGTTGTATATCATTAGTAATCATTAGTAATACTTTACAACTGTGTATAACTAGGAAACGCTATGAAAGCTTTCATCTTCCTTCTGTGACAGGAAGTTTTATGTGTGTAAATATATATGTATATATATTAACACACACATGTATATGTGTACCCTAAAGATAAATAATAGTAGCATCAGTTATTTTATTTCATTACTATGACAGGGAATGTGGACCTGAGCTTTCTGTAAGTTGCAGTATATGTCTTGCTGGTAGTAACAAGTTTCCTGGGTGGCATTACAAATTTCCCTCACATTGTTATTGTAGAATAATACAAACTAGTAGAAAAGAATCTTCAACTGATCTTGGTAGTTTTAATACCTTAAGGCCATGACTTGATAAGAATAGCCTTATAAATTCTTAGGAAAACACTGATATATGGTTGATAAAAATAAGGGAGAACAATTGATTCTGCGTATTTAGCACTAAAAATTGCAGTTGTCATTGGCAAATGACAATTTTTCAACTTGTTCAATGTTAAATTCAAGTTAAAATATGGTCATCAACCTTATCACCACTGATAGATTAGGAAACTGAAAGAAAGATTAATGAATTTGCAGGCCCAGAAAATTATTACAAAATATATCATGAAATAATATATGACATAATATATGAAATAATATGAAATTATTATATGAAATAATAGATACAAAATATTAAAAAGGAGAAGATGCATGGTGAAGGAAGTAGAAGAGGAAAATATGAAGTGGAGAGGGATGGATAGTCATAATTATTTAATGGAAGAGCCATGTAGTTCTGTGTACTGTATCTATTACTAGCTATTACAGAACGATCTAAGACTGTCTCTTAGAAAGCACACTGTATGAACTTTCTTCTCCCATTTCCCCAGTCTATTTTTAGTTGTGTTGCCAGAATCATTGAGAATCCAAAAGTATCTTCTATATCTAATCAGTATTTACTGAAGGTAGATGTTAACACTCAGAGGTAATAAAAAGATTAATACGATGCAGTCCTCAGTTCCTGAGGAGTTTAGATTTAGAGGCAAAAGATGTTTAATAGTATTGAAACTTAAAATTCGTTTGAAATATTTCTCAAATGATACCGTGGTGGGTGTGTGTGTTAACTGTGAAAATTAAGGCGAAGCGTTTGGTGTTTAGCTAAAAAATTTCATACCAAAAACAACTTTGCCCGTCCCTTAATTTAATCTGTCTAAATCTATGCTGAATTTCAGTCACCTTGAAGAATCCAGTTCTGCTGTAGTTGAATTCTTAGTGTCTGGGATGTCAGACAGGAAACAGTTTTACTTCAGCTCATCTTGTTCTTCAGCATTTTCAACTCACTGCTTATTTCTTTTCTTAGAAAAATAAAGATGTAAGGGTTGTTTGTAAGCAACTTTCACAATTATTTCTTACCCAGAGTGTGGGACTGCCTGTTTGAATGTTTCCAAAAGTATTGTTCTTATGTGACAACAGGTCAGAAAGACTCTGCATTAATTACACTAACATATGGTTATTAACAGATTCTAGCTCAGGGAGCAATACTTTACAATGTTATCTTCCACATAGTCAGATGTTAGCCATATTGTCAGTGCTGGCAGCTATTGTTTCACTCATTTACTTCACAGAGCTAATTACTCCCTAATAATAACTTTACCTTGGAGTTTTTCACTTGCTTGTGCCAGCAAACCTGTTCACACTACATATGCTAATTATTGGCACTTATTCATTATGTTAAGATAGCTTTAAGTTCAAGCTGTGCAGCCTGGCTTTCGGTATGGAGCCAGCTGGCTGCAAAGTTCCACCTTTTTTACTAAAGTCATTAAAAGTTTTAATATGGGCCCATCTTGTTCTCTTTACAAGATTCAGTCTTTCAGGAATTCAAATGAATGTGCAGTTACCCGTGGACAATTACAAATTATAATAAGAAGGTCTTTGGTTCTATGAGAAATTCTCAAAGCTTGCACTCACTGTGGCCCTTCCTGTTAGATTAGAAAAGATGAGCAAATTGTTTTACATTTAAACTATATGGTCACTAGATCAATTCGGTTATACACAAGCATACATACGTGGATATACATTCAAAGGTACTCAAACACATACCCTCTTTCTGGTTCATTTTCCTTCAGAATAAGTTTAATTTACTGGTGCTATTAATTTATGCATGTCTAAATGATAGAATCTGCAATTCTCCTGCTTGTGTAACATCCTTTCTCACTTTTTTTTCTTATCATTTCGAGAGACTTAGGACTACTGCCAGGGCCAAAGACTGTCCTTGAACTCTATTCAGGATTCCCATTGATATCAGCAGGAGTTAATATTTAAGTGTTGTTTCAGTCAAAGTAAAATATGGTCTTCTAGTTTTAATGAACAAATAGCTTCATTTGGTTCAGATCCAAATATAATTAGTAACTAGTACCACTCAATTAAATAACCTAACTTTGATGTGTATGAATTGAAATGGATTTGACCTTTTTAGGTGATAAATTTGGGGAGGAATCTTTTGAGACCTAGAAATGAATATATACTCAAGCATAAACTCTCATTGAACTTAAGTTTTATTTTAAAAAGATAACTTTTAAAATATTCAACCTTCTGATCTTCACCTTAGCTACGCTGAGTCTCCTTAATCTTTTATATTATTTATATTGTAAGATAGGCACCAAACACAGGAGTCCTGAACATACAGATACTTAATAAAATCTGCTTCAGGTTTTATTAAGTACCTTGTAAAAGAGAAAATTAGATGATACAAGTCTATTTTAACCCATAGGCAAGGCTTAGGTTATACTTGCAGCTTTGTATTCCACTAAGCAAATCTATCTTCTTTTTTTTTCTCCTTAATTTTTTTTGTTTAATTGTTCCTCAGTGATTTGCTACTAGGATACCCATGGATAGTGTTCATTTAGTCTATGAAATGCCAACTTCCAAGTTCCAGAATTTTTAAGGGCTAATGTAATTTAATGTGTGTTGAGGGTAGGGAGAGGATATTAGACAGCACGTAGAGTTAGAGGAGAGATAGAAAAGAATGTAAAAATTGTTTTTCTTCCTACCAGGAGCTCCACATGAGCTGTAGTAATGACTGGAGACAGTCAGTACCAATTATTAGGATATTAGGAAAGGGGTTGCTTGTCCATACACATCCACCCTTGCTAGAGACCTGAAAATGTTTTCACTGGAGTAGAACATCTATTAAATGTTTTGCTTACATTTTGAATAATGATGTGATAATATGGTTGGCTGATGAGAAAATCAAGTAGTCATGGTTGAAGTAATCAACAACTGCTAGTTCTAAATACTCAATCAAGTTGGGAAATAAAGACTTAAAATTGACTATTATGTTTATAAAGACTGACAACTCACTTTTTGTCACTTGTTTAATATGTGAGTTGTGCAATCCTGTGTTCATTTGGAGAGAGAGAGAAAGAGTTTGGAGAAGAGTGTAAATAATGTTAATAAAAGTAAGACATTTAGCTGCAACTTAGGAGAAGGATGCTTTTTATTTTAAAAAAAAGTTTTCAAGAGACTCTAAAATTCTAATTTGTTTTGTCATAGCTAAAGGCAATTTTCTGTGATTTTTAAAATTATACTAGGTCTGTGTGAGATAGAAAACATGTGGTTGCTGTAATTCGTGTATGGGTACACACTGAGAATTACTACAGTTTCTTTTCAGAGTGGTTGAAAAGTTTGATAAAATGAATAAAAATATACTTGCAGGGTTTAGAACTTTAACTCAAAGGTCTAAATAGGCCACCTTCACTTAATTTAAAAATATATTTGTACAGAATGAAATTAAAGATAAAATAATTATATAGATCATTGAAAATAGTGTATTTTAATTTTTAAACAAATCTCCATAAATTTTAAGACTGGAGTATATGTTATGTTTGTACCTGAGGGTTTTGAGGTTTTGAAATTTTTATTAGCTATCAACTAATAAAAACACTTAATGATATGTAAGTAGCCATAGGTGACTCAGGAAGGCCTCATTTGGGCTATCTTCTAGGTAGTCTAGTTTCCTGCTTCTTTATTATCTTGACATATTTTATTTTTTGTCATCTTGATTCTTTACGTGTTTATCATTAACCCATTCTCTACTTTAGAAAAGAGCATGGTTTGGTTATTTTTTACCCTCTCTTCCATGTTTTGACATTTAAAATTACAGTTGCCACTACAAAAGGAAGAGTGTTTTTGAATCCTTTATAACCGGGAGAATATGCTCAACTGTGGCTCCCCTCCACCTACTCACCCCAAATTGTGGAACTTTTACCTGTAGCTCTTTGAAGAAACAAGTGCTCAACAGCAAAAGAACCCATTTCTGGGTAAAAATACTTTTTAATGGATCTCTGTACTTAAAGGAAGTACGGGAAAAATCTCAGGAAATTAATATAAGAAAAAAATATTTATGGTGACTTCAGAACATAGGAAACTGCTCTCAAAAACTGTCACCAAAACTGGGCTTCTTCTGGAACCAGATATCAATACCAACATTAGGGTCAGAAAATAAGCTTTGGATCACCCGTGAGGTGGTGCGACTTAACATGAGACTCCCTCATTAAGCTTAGGTGAACTTTCACTATCATAACAACAACAACAACAAAAAGCATGAAACTTTAGAGACAGAAATGTCACTAATGATTCTGTCCATTGTGTATCAGCCTCGGCTTTGCTCCATGTTCCTTTCAATCCAGCATCAAGCCATAAGGAGCATCTCTGGTTTGGAACAATGATAGTCTAGTAACAGAGAGGAAAGATTAAAGCAGAAAAATGCAAGAGCTCTTAAAGTTTTGCTGAGTTGCACCCATCATTTCTTCTCATGTTGTATGTGTGTGTGTGTGTCCTAAGTCACTTCAGTTGTGTCTGACTCTTTGTGACCTACAGACCATAGCCTGCCAGGTTCCTCTGTCCATGGGATTCTCCAGGCAAAAATACTGGAGTGGATTACCATGTCCTCCTCCAGGAGGTTTTCCCAACCCAGAGACTGAACCCATGTCTTTTACATCTCCTGCTCTGGCAGCCAGTTTCTTTACCCCTAGCACCACCTGGGAAGCCCCTAGTGTTGTATAGGCCAAAGCAAGTCTGATGCCCAATCCCGATATCAGTGGTATGAGAAGTAAAATTCTCCTGCAGGAATCCTGTAAAATAGGGCATCAGCTATTTTAAAAATAAACTCCACCACAGGGCCTTGTTCAGCTATGCCCTTGAAAACCTAACACTCAAACAAAAAACAATTACCGGGGGAGATATCTCTAAAATATAATTTAGTTCAAACTAAAGAAACATATACTCAGATTAAAAATTGCAGAACACACAAAGCAGCAATTCAGAAAGAATTAGAGTCAACAGTAATACTGAAGTATTTAGCCCTCCCACCCCAAAGACTTCAGATATTGGAAACATCATATAGACAACATAAGATAAATATCATGGAATGCTTAGGTAAATAAATACTGAAATCATAAAAAAGAAGCATCAAAAATTGTCAGAAGTCAAGAGATATATTTTAAAAATTATAATAGAAATGAAAGCTATGAAAATCAGAATTAAAAATTAATTAAATGGACAGCTTCTGGCTTTTTCTCGCAGAGACCAGACTAATCATCTCTCCTCAAACATCAAGAAAACCAGACAAAGTCTATGAAATGAAAGTATTCAGACATTGCACAGTGGCATCTCGGTGTTCTTAAGAGAAAGGTGGTGAATGAGGAGAGCCCCATTGAGTGTCTCAGCTTTCTGCCTGGAGAGAGAGGGCACGCAGGTAGAGCCTGACAATCTTTCTGAGTTGAAGAGCTAGAAAGCAGGCTTTCAGAATACCAAGGCAGGTAAATAGATAGATATGCCTGGCCGAGCACTAGGGAGGATAGTTTTGCATAGGAGAGAAAATGAAACGTGCAAATGACTCTCACTGTCTTGAAATCTTCAGAGGGTTTTTCTGTCAAGTCTTTACTGATTAGTGATGAGTTCTAATGTACATAAACTACTGAAGAACCTTTGAAAAAGATATAGCAGAAAAGGTGATCCTCAGTTGTCACATGTGGCTAATGCATTTTGAATTTTTACATGCCCAAATGAAGAAAATCCTAACACAGGCAGCATTATGTGTCACTTTCAAGGATATTACCTTAGTTCAGTTTAGTCGTTCAGTCGCGTCCGACTCTTTGCGAGCCCATGGACTGCAGCATGCCAGGCCTCCCTGTCCATCACCAACTCCTAGAGTTTACTCAAACTCATCTCCATTGAATCGGTGATACCATCCAACCATCTCATCCTCTGTTGTCCCCTTCTCCTTCCGCCTTCAATCTTTCCCAGCATCAGGGTCTTTTCAAATGAGTCAGTTATTCACATCAGGTGGCCAAAGTATTGGAGTTTCAGCTTCAGCATCAGTCCTTCCAATGAATATTCACGACTGATTTCCTTTAGGATGGACTGTTTGGATTTCCTTGCAGTTCAAGGGACTCTCAAGAGTCTTCTCCAACATCACAGTCCAAAAGCATCAATTCTTTGGTTCTCAGCTTTCTTTATACTCTAACTCTCACATCCATACATGACTACTGGAAAAACCATAGCTTTGACTAGATGGACATTTGTTGGCAAAGTAATGTCTCTGCTTTCTAATAAGCTATCTAAGTTGGTCATAACTTTTCTTCCAAGGAGCAAGCATGTTTTAATTTCATGGCTGCAGTCACCGTCTGCAGTGATTTTGGAGCCCCAATAAATAAACTCTGACACTGTTTCCACTGTTTCCCCATCTATTTGTCATGAAGTGATGGGACCAGATGCCATGATCTTAGTTCTCTGAATGTTGAGTTTTAGGCCACCTTAGCCTGACAGCTCTTCTAACCTTGACCTAAAAAAGATTTAAAGTAAAACTTGAAAGGATCAAATTGTTTCAAAGTTAGGAAAGTGCATCCCAGGATTGGCTTCCTAGATGGCTCAGCAGTAAAGAGTCCACCTACCAGTGCAGGAGACACAAGTTTGATCCCTGAGTCTGGAAGATCCCCAGGAGAAGTAATTGGCAGCCCATGGGTTGCAAAAGAATCAGACACCACTGAGCATCTAAACAACAGCAATAAATCCCAGAATAAACCCCCCAAACTATTTAATTAGATCACCAAAAAAGGAAAAGTTCAAATTATTTGTCATCTATTTCAAATTTAGCATGCATGTAAAGAAGTAATAAAATATAACATGAAATCAGGAGGAAGTCCATCAATTAAAATCAAACTCAAGTGGCACAGATGTTAGAATTAGTAGACAAAGATGTTGAAACAGCTATTACAGATATACTCCATATGTTCAAGAGCATGATGAAAAAATGAATGAAAGATACAAAAGAGTTTGAGATTGTACTTTCAGAGATGAAGAGTACAATATCTGGGACAAAAATAGGCTGAATGGCATTAGAAACTGCAGAAGATAAGATTAGGACACTTAAAGACATAGCAATAGAAACTATTCAGAAATAAAGGAAAAAAAAAAACATTAAAAATACAGTACCAGTGAGCTGAGGCATGAAATAAGTGGAAGCATAAAATACTTGAAAAAGTAGTGTACCAAAAGTTTCAAAATCTATTTTAAAAGTTATAAACCTAGATGTCAAAGGACCAGTAAAGCCCAAACAAACAAATAGGCTCAAATTGCTGAAAAGCAGTGAAAGTGAAAGGGCTCAGTTGTGTCCGACTCTTTGCGACCCCATGGACTGTAGCCTATCAGGCTCCTCCATCCATGGGATTTTCCAGGCAAAAGTGCTGGAGTGGATTGCCATTTCCTTCTCCAGGGGATCTTCCCAACCCAAAAATCGAACCCGGGTCTCCCGCACTGCAGGCAGATGCTTTACCATCTGCAAAGCAGTGATGAAACCTCAAAGGAGCAGTCAGACATAAAGGTTACATTCTATACAGAAGAAGTAAATTGTTGACAGGTTCTTCTTATGCTATATAGATGTGGTATAACATTATTTGAAATAGACTATTATAAATTTAAAAGTGAAAGTGAAGGTCGCTCAGTTGTATCCAACTCTTTGCTACCATCTCATGGAATTCTCCAGGCCAGAATACTGGAGTGGTTAGCCTTTCCCTTCTCCAGGTTATCTTCCCCACCCAGGGATTGAACCCAGGTCTTCTGCATTGCAGGCAGATTCTTTACCAGGTGAGCTACAAGGGAAGCCCAATAATACAGGAGTGGGTAGCCTATCCCTTCTCTAGTAGATCTTCTCAACCCAGGAATCAAACTGGGATTTCTTGCATTACAGGCAGATTCTTTACCAACTGAGCTATGAGGGAATTTAAAGGTATACTATAAATCGTGGAGCAACCACTAAAACAAAACCAAATAAAAAGTAATACTTAATAAGGCAATAATGGAGATAAAATAGAATCATAAAGAATAATCCAAAAGAAGGGAAGGAGAAATAAAAAGGGAATGAACAAATGAGATAAATAAAAAACAGTAAGATTGTAGATTTAGTTTCAATCACATCATTAATCACAGTAAGTATAAATGATCTAAACAAACTAAGATCAGAGTTTGCTGTATTAAGTTTGTCTTGAAAATAAAAGTAAGATTCACTTACATATTGTCTACAGGAAATTTCTTTAAATGTAAAGAATAGACTGGTTAACACATACAGGAAAAGATATAGCAATGATACTAATTTAAAAAGAACAGAATTTCTGTATATAAAGTATATTCAGAGCAAAGATATCAGGAATATTGAAATTCATTTCATAATGATAAACTGGTTAATTCACTGAAAAGACATAAAAATCCTAAATATGTTGTACACTTAAAAACAAAGATTCACATTCTGTGAAATGAAATGTTCATATTTAAAGGAAAAAAGAATGCAAATCAAAAATTTTCATTGACTATTTCAGTAACTATCTCCCTGTCAATAATTGAACAAAAACACTATTTACCAATCTGACCTAACTTATAGAACATTTCACTTAACAAGAGCAATTTTTTTAAAGTCCAGATAGAAAATTTAACAAGCATATCATATTAAGTCTCAATAAATGTAAAGGATTGAAATAATTGAAATACGTTCTCTGATCACAATGGAATTAAATTAGAAATCAGTAAGCAAATAATATCTGTGAAATTCCAAATTATTTGAAAACTGTATAAATAACATACTTCTAAATAACCTATGAGTCAAAAGAAGTTTGGAGAAGGAAATGGCAACCCATGCCAGTATTCTTGCCTGAAAAATCTCATGGACAGCGGAGTTTGACAGGCTACAGTCCACGTGGTTGTAAAGAATTGGGCACAACTTGAATCAAAGTTGACAACTTGAGCAACTTGAATCAAAGAAGATATATGAATATATCTTCATCAGTTTTTTATAAAAGTACCCAGGCAATTCAATAGGAAAAAAATAACCTTTTTAACAAATGATACAGGGATGATTGTATATCTGTATACAGGCAAATGGATATCAACTATTTTATCATACCATATGCAAAAATTAACTCAAAATGGATCTACAAAAGTGATAAATCCATATACTATCTAGAAAACATAGAATTAGTTACCTTGGGTTAGGTGAAGATTATTAAATAGCACCCCCCTGTAAAAAACAAAAAGATAACAAATTGCGCTTCACTAATGCTAAAACCTGCTGTCAATGTTTTAACACTATAAAAGTAATGAAAAAGCAAGCCACAGTGATAGATTTGCAAAACACACCTGAGAGGACTTATACTCAGAATATAACAAGCTATCTTTAGATAAAACAGTAAGAGAAGCAATTCAATAAAGGCGACCAAATAATTGACTAGGTTCTTACCCAAAGAAGATAAAAGGATGGTAATTAAACATATAAAAATAAGTACATTATTAATCTTTGGGCTTCCCTGGTGGCTCAGAGGTTAAAGCGTCTGCCTGCAATGCTGGAGACCCGGGTTTGATCCCTGGGTCAGGAAGTGAAGTGAAGTGAAGTTGCTCAGTCGTGTCCAACTCTTTGTGACCCCATAGACTGTACCTACCAGGCTCCTCTGTCCATGGGATTTTTCCAGGCAATAGTACTGGAGTGGATTGCCATTTCCTTCTGCAGGGGATCTTCCTAACCCAGGGCTTGAACCCAGGTCTCCCGCATTATAGACAGACACTTTACCATCTGAGCCAGTAGGGAAGTCGGGAAGAGTGAGATGCAAATTAAAATCACAGTCAGAAATCTGTACACACACACAAATGGCTAAAATTAAAATGACTGACAATACTACAGGTAGGAAAGATTGTGGAGCAACCAAACTCTCCTCAATTCATGGCTGGAATTCAAAACAGCAGTGTCAATAGAATGAAGGTCAAAATGTAAATAAAGATGTAACAGGCAAATAAAAATCGAAAGAAAGCTAAAGACCTATACTAGTATCTTAAAAATATATACTTTAAGCCAAAAAGCATCAAGAATAAAGAGATCTGCTACATAATGATAAAAGGTTTAATTCACCAGGAAGATGTTACAGTACCATTCTAAACTTGAGTGAATCTTTTAAGATGTTCTCAGATTATAGGAAACAAAGGAATACAGGGAGAAATTTGAAATGAACGATCATTGTGAAGGACTTCAGTTAACATGCCCATCTCAATAATTGGAAAGTTAAGTAGATACAAAACTACTAAAGATATTGAGTCGTTGAAAGAAATGAAAGCCATATTCTAACAAGAATTTTTGGAACCTTGTGTCTAATATTTAGAGGATAAATATTCTCATCAAACATATATATACAGTATAATTTTTAACTGGATATCTTTACTAAGTCTTGGGCTTCACAGATGGCAATAGTGGTAAAGAACCTGCCTGCCAGGGCAGGAGATGTAAGCGACACTGTTTCAATCCCTGAGTCAGAAAGATCCCCTGGAGGAGGGCATGGCAACTCACTCCAGTATTTTTGCTTGGAGAATCCCTGACAGAGAGATTCCCTCGAAAGGAGACTCCCTGGACAGAGGAGCCTGGTGGGCTACAGTCCATGGGCTTGCAGGGTCAGACATGACTGATCAGGACACATCCCTGGCAGGAGATGAAGTAGGAGGGAGATAGGCCAAGGCCACTCTACAGGTTGAGGAATTAGAGTTTTGTACTTGAGAGTAGAGAACTAGGGAGTAGTTTTAAGATGAGGAGAATCACAATATAGGCTCAACTGTTGGCTGACTGGAAACCAGGTTTAAGGTCTATGATTAGTGGAAAAAGAGATTACCCAAGCTACTAAATAAATTATAATTGTAAATTGTTGTTGTTTAGTTGCTAATTCATGTCCTACTCTTTTGTGACTCCATACCCCATAGCCCACCAGGCTCTTCTGTCCATGGAATTTTCCAGGCAAGAATTACTGGAGTGCTTTGCCATTTCCTTCTCTAGAGGATCTTCCTGACCCAGGGTTCAAACCTGCGTCTCTAGCATTAGCAGGTAGATTCTTTACCTGTGAATCACCAGGAAAGCCCACAAACTTCCCAGGTGGCACAGTGGTAAAGAATCTGCCTGCCAATGCAGGAGACACAAGAGATGTGGGTCATAGGAATACAGTCTATGAGATCGCAAAGTATCAGACATCACTGAGGACTGAGTCTGCCTGACAGAATAAATAAATGACTCGTAGAGGATTTCCTCAATAGATATGTACCAACCGGGCAATTTATTGGGCCATCTTTTATATAATATCATTGTTTGGCATATGAGGCAACAAAATCATTGAATGTACAACTGAGTGAACAAAAGACTCTTCATTTTAATGTATTGCCTGAAAAACTGAAGGATAGGACTTGACTATCCGTTAAGTCCTGTTCTGGCAAATATGTTAGCCAAAGGTGAACTTATTTTGTATTCTGCAGTATAAAATTATAATTCAGTCTGATGAATGAAATAGTGCAGATATGCTTCCTCCCCCAAACCAGAAAGGCGCGGGGGCATGAACTAAGATCGGGGACCAAGAAAGTGTACAAAGGAGTTTATATTTCACTTCCTAGAGGAAGTAAAGCCTGAGTTGAATATTCAAAGATAAGTAGAAATCAATCAGTGAAAGAAATTACAAAGTGACCCAATTTGAGATAGTGATCACATGAGTTAGAAGCAGATTCTATAAAGAAAGTGACTAAGTTCAGTTTTACCTGTGTTGAGTTTGGGGTCCAAAGCAAAATTGTATGCATATATATGAATATCAAAAAGCGTTTCCTTTAGGCAACTTCAGTTTTAACATTGTACCGTGTGTGTATATTCAGTTATGTCCAACTCTTTACAACCCCTTTTGACTGTAGCCCACCAGGCTCCTCTCTCCATGTTCAGGCAAGAATACTAGAGTGGGTTGCCATTTCCTACTTCAGGGAATCATCCCAACAAGGGATCAAACCCACATCTCTCACATCCCCTGCATTTGCAGGCAGATTCTTTACCAGTGTGCTACCTGGGAAGCCCAACATTGTGCCTTAAGTGTATCTTTTTTAATGGAACATATCTCTCATAAAAGAGGTTATTTTCCTTTATCTAGGATATACTTTATCCTTTGTTCCTCATTTTCATCTCATGTTTTTCTCTATGTCTCTCTTTAGCAATGTGTATTACCTTTCCTTAGTCTCCTCATCTTCTTGTAACAAAGCTCAAACAGCAAACGAAGTGATATGTTTGATGTATCTTAAAGGGCTTCAGTGCAAAAGTAGGAAGTCAAGAGATACCTGGAGTAACAGGAAGTTTTACTTTGCCAACAAAGGTCCGTCTAGTCAAAGCTATGGTTTCTCAAGTAGTCATGTATGGATGTGTGAGTTGGGCCGTGAAGAAAGCTGAGCATCAAAGAGTTGATGCTTTTGAACTGTGGTGTTGGAGAAGATTCTTGAGAGTCCCTTGGACTGCAAGGAGATCGAACCAGTCCATTGTAAAGGAAATCAGTCCTGAATATTTGTTGGAAGAGCCGATGTTGAAGCTGAAACTCCAATACTTTGGCCACCTGATGTGAAGAACTGACTCACTGGAAAAGACCCTGTTGCTGGGAAAGATTAAAAACAGGAGGAGAAGCAGGTAACAGAGAATGAGATGATTAAATGGCATCACCAACTTGAGGACATGAGTTTGAGCAATCTCCAGGAGTTGGTGACGGACAGGGAAGCCTGGCATGCTATAATCCCTGGGGTCGCAGAGTCAGA
This sequence comes from Aepyceros melampus, assembly GCA_006408695.1. Classification (NCBI taxonomy): domain Eukaryota; kingdom Metazoa; phylum Chordata; class Mammalia; order Artiodactyla; family Bovidae; genus Aepyceros; species Aepyceros melampus. The sequence continues at coordinate 60,409 of SJXQ01012288.1, forward strand.
CATGACTGAACAAATGAACTGAACTGAACTGAACTCAAAGGGCCTCAGAATGAGTACTTATAACCTGAGTGACATGATGGGAAATGCATTAATTTTTATCTGACAGTAAAAGCATAACAGTGGATGAAATGAGGTGGTCAGAATGCCATGGACTGAGATAGAATGCAGAATGATTTAAGTAAATTGGAGAAGTGTGGTTAAAAAAAAGAGAAGAAAGTTGTATGACAGTGTTTGTACAAGGGAAAGTGAACAAGAAATGTTTGAATGCTGGACTATGAGAACAGCACAAACTGGGCAGCAGAAAACCAAGTCTGCCAAGTTTTCCAAAACTTGGTTTTAAAAGAGTGTGTAGCAGTACCACATAAATAAGAATATACAACTTGGGTATCTGAAACATAAACTCCTTTGTACAAATTTAAAACCTGTAGGAGAATGCTGTAGCCAATCTGGTTGCAGCAGAGAAAACAGAATACTTACAGATTCAAAAAGGTTAAATAAATTAGATCTAAATGGCCTGGAAAAAAAATAGTGATATTGACTTAATAATAACAAACATCTAATATAAGAAAGAGCAGTTTCAGCTATATGGGAATGAAAACAAAAAGAAAATGAGCTTATACCACAGCTTAGATATTTTTGTCAGATAATTTTCTGAAAGAGATACTTATGAAATATTGGCGTAGATGGCGGATGTTAAAAAAAGATTTTCTGATCTCTTAAAGAAAGAGAATATGCAGTCATCCCTCAGTATTCCCAAGGGCTTGGGTCCAGGAGCTACCATAATACCAAAAGCTGCAGAGGCTCAGATTCCATAGTCAACTGTCTGTATCTACTTTTTCATATCTTTGAATTCAACTAACTGTGGATCATATTGTGCTATAGTATTTATTGGAAAAATGTATGCGTGCCTTTGGATCCAAGCAGCTCAAGTGTGTGTTTTCAAGAGTAAATTTAACTCATCCATTTAACTATTCAACAAACATTAGTTGCACACCTCCTATTTCATATAGTCCTTCTGCCTGTGTGGTACGGATAAAACTAAGCAAGAAAAATACAATCCCTGCCCCATAGAGTTTGCAGTCTGTTTAACATAGAGTATTATTTGCATGATTGTGGGTAGAGGTGTTCTTTTCTGTTTAGTGATAATTATTCACACAAAAATGGAAAATTTGAGACCCATTGATGGCAATTACTTAGGTGGTATTTAACAGAGGATCTTTTAAAAATCTTGCCTACTAGAAAATGAATAAGGGGAGACAGAAGTATAGAACTTCAGTCAGTCATGAGAATCCACTGCTTACACAAACTGGTTATACCCTTGCCGTAACTTTATAGCCACTCCCATTATGCCATTAGAATTTTTATTATTACTATGTAGCCATATGAATCTGATGAAATTATTTTACAGTGGAAGGACAAATTACTAAGCTGTTCATAAAAACTGCTTAAGTTAAATGTTAAGATTTGCAGTGAGAGTATATCACTGCAATGATATACTCCAATACTGAGAGTATATCAAAACCACTTGATTAACTGGAGCTGTTACTTCTTGATTATATAATGGCACAGTATAGTTGGAAACTTGTCATTAATGTTGTCATATGTCTAAAAAATAATTTTCTAAGTGCAGCCCAGTATTAGAGGTGACTAAATATCATGTTATAATTGAGATGAGAACTATATCTTTGTATTGTTGAATTAGTGATGTCAAGCCATTCTACTTCACAGCCCCAAAGGACCATACAAAAGGCATTTGCAAGCAAGATGTAAGTACAGCATCAGCATAATTGTAACCCAAAGGATCTACAGAAAGAGTTTGTGTGCGTGGGCCCTGAAGGTCCAGCTGTTCTTGAAGGATTATCAGGATTTAATGGAAAGCACAGATGGAACCAATACTATTGTCTGGAGTATTCTAGGGCAGAGGCTAATGTGAGAAAGGTGACCAGTGGCCGGCTGATTGAACAAAAAACGAAACTTTTTGTTAAGATGAAAAAAAATGTGAACCAGTGCTACCCAAATAACATTGATTCAGAGGAAATAGTCCCCAGTGCTTCATTTCAGCCATTGTAAAGATGGTCATATGTGGTGTGCAGCTGTAAGTGGTTCTTTCTGAATTATTAGAGACTGAGCCATTATTCTCGGTGTTTAGGCACTTTCACTGGATATGGACCATTGCAATCGCATAAGCTCTCTATTGTGTGACTACTAATTTAGAGTGTTGCCATAAGCCAGCCACAGGATCCATGGCTTCTGTAAATGAGTGAGTCATGTTGAAAAACACTCTGGATATGCATTGTCAAATTTATTATTTGAATTTAGATATATTTAAAATTCTATGAATTCCTTATCAAAAATGTAATATAGTCATTAAACACGTTGTTTTCTTTTAGAATCAGTTCATCTAAAAAATTGCTATTTAAAAGTAATGCTGTCATTTCTTTTTTACACCCAGTGTAAGTGTAGCATTTCTATACTAATATATATATATATATACATGCATATATATATAATTGATTATACACATATATACATAGGTATACACACACATGTAATGATGTCAGATATTAGTATGCATTTCAGAAACCCTGATGATTTTGATCATAAATTATTTTGCCTTAGATTCACAAAATTCTTCCTTGAAAAAAAACACTGTTGTTCCTTATAAGACCACACATGTAGGCCTAGCTAGACACTTTTTTGAGGTTAAGTGGAATTACTATGACTAGTATCTATTTATAAAATATATGAAAACATTAACATGTCATAATGCTGTCTCACTGAAACTCAGCACAGTCATCTTTGCACATACCCAGGACCAAAGAGTAAAGTAAATCTTCAGTAACAAATTGAGTTTACAAAGGTTCATGTGTAACCTTGATGCTAAACTCATACTGCTAAGTCACTTCAGTCGTGTCTGACTCTGTGCGACCCCATAGACAGCAGCCCACCAGGCTCCCCTGTCCCTGGGATTCTCCAGGCAAGACACTGAAGTGGGTTGCCATTTCCGTCTCCAATGCAGGAAAGTGAAAAGTGAAAGTGAAGTCACTCAGTCGTGCCTGACCCTCAGCGACCCCATGGACTGCAGCCCTCCAGGCTCCTCTGTCCATGGGATTTCCCAGGCAAGAGTACTGGAGTGGGGTGCCATCGCCTAGAGACTCTCTTTTTCATAAAGGCTTCCTGTCCATAAAAAGGACTTTTGAAATACCCCTGGAGTTAGTTTGAATGGAAAAACACCTGGATACAGTGAACTGTTCCACTTAGTGTTATTGTCTCCTCCAGATTTCAGTAGTAAATATATCTCCTTCAAACTTTTTTCTACTCTGTAACAATAAAAAATAACTTGGAATCTTAAGGGTTACAGAAGGGAAACTCCCCTTTTTGCCACTGCCCTAGTCAAAAAACTAACTGAGCAGGTAATTACTGCAATGTTACAGAATAAAGAAAAAATATGTCATATGGTTCTCTTAAAAGAGAATTTGTATTTCTGTGAAAGCAACTGATATTTGAATCATTTCCTGGTTTTCTTTTGAATAATTAAAATCAGTTTGAGAGCCCAGTATTTGCGAAGTTTGAATGGCATTAGAGAGTCGCCAATTGGCATCACTTGGTAGTTCTACTATTTGTTTCAGTTTTGAGTTGGGGAATATTTTTGTATTCTGAGAGAAGCTGTTCTAAAATATGTCATCCATTTCACATTTTCCCTTCTTAAGCTGATATTTTTATGCAATACAAAAATAAATAAATAAAACAGTTACTGGGGCTACAGGATGGTCATAATATCGAAAAATTGGCCCTTGGCCAAATTAACCAGGAAGTGGCAAAGATATGGCCAATTTTTTTTTTTCATTCTGAATTTAATATCTGGCTCATTTTTCAGCGTCGATTTTGCACTAAGTTGAGTTATTTTCATTCAGAAGAACCTGATACTATTTTGGCATTCTCTTTTTATAGACTATATTCTGTTCTACAAATGTTTTCTCTCTAATTATAGCTCACGTCAATACTGGATTAAAGAATTAGAAATTATACCAGAGACTTATACTATATTGTAAATGAATTTCACACCTAAAGGAAAATTAATTCTGTGACAATTATATAGAAGATATTGTGCTTAATTTTACTGACAAGCTATAAAGACACTAAATTGAAATAGGCCTGTCTATTATTACAAGTTACTGTCTATACAATGCCATAATAATTGAGCACAGAGTTGTATTAATTGGACATAATATTCTATACCATATCATCTATATCATTAGACTTTGGTATTAAACTAATGATAGAGAAAGTGTTAAATCAGGAGTGTTAAGTCAGTGGTTTTCAAATTGTGGAGACAGGATCATATTGGGTCCATGGAGTTCCTCCAGTGGATACTTGGGATTGGATCATAGTATTGGGGGATATGGGGCTGGGCAGCTGTGAGTAAGTCAGAATTTCACCATTAGGTTCTACATTGAGTTTGTATGGGGGGAAAAAAGACGTTTCTGCCTTGGAAAAAAATATTTGAAACCCATATATATAAATCTCTCCTTGAAGACTAACATAATTCAAGGAGTGAGTGATCTTGACTTCCAGAATCCCTTGTCAGCATATTTCACTGCTTTATTCTTATTTTTTCATACAAATATATAAACAGCCACAATTATAATTTTAAAAGTTGCCAGAATTCTCAAATCTACTTTTGTCTTCACTTCTTGAAAAAGCATTTTTGTTTGTTTGATCTCTTTTCTGATTTTCAGAGTATTTTTTTTACCCTAACTTTTAACCATGAAGTTATACTTTCTTCACCCTCTTCCTTGTCCACTTTTAAAGTAAAAGTGAGAGAATTTTTTTAAAAAAGAAGAAGAAAAAAAAAAAAAACTAGAGAAAAGAACACTGGAAGATAAAAAGAAACAGCTTTCAGCTATTTTCATCAACTACCACCCTTGACTACCCACTGGCCCAGTTCACCATCAACTGCTTTGTTTCTTGGTAGCCTTCAAGACCATGACTTGTGGTACAGTACCGGTCTAATAGTTGTCTGTGCTATGAGAAATGGTCAAGGGAGATGACAGTCTCAACATACACATGTATTTACACAGGTGCATAAATTGTTGATTATGTATCTCTAAATATTTTTACAGTATTATGCTTAGGCCTCCCTACTCTTTGGTTCTGATAAATTAAAATTAATATGAAAAAATAAAGAGAACTTTTAACAGCCATGATGTGAATTGCCATTTTTGTTTTAAAAATTAAAGATACAGAACGAGAGTTGACATTAAGCCAGTTGCACTGTTAAGAAGTCATGTAATTTAAATGATAGATGAGAGCACCCGTAGTTCAGAAGCCTTTACATCACTTTAAGCCCTACGGGGTAGCTGTAAGGAAGCATTTTAAACTTACACTTTTGAATTTTCAGCTCTTCGTATCAACTTTCATTGTATTAAATGTCTTTTAAGGTACCTTTATCTATAAGCCTATTTTTTCCAGACACACAAACTCTAATGTGCTTTTAAAAATATGCAAATGTGTAATTAAAAGAACTGAACAAATAGCAAGTCCATAAAGGAAAACCTGCAGTTTGTCATTTTCATTAGGACATGTATGTGAAAGATCCTGTAAAGAAGCACTGATCAGAACAATACTAGAAAGTTCCAGCTGATCTAGTAGCTGCCTTTATGTAAGACAATAGATCTTGTGAATATTCCTGTTTCTCTCCAGGCAGCTAGCTAGTCTGGTTAACCGAAATTGTTGAGTAATTGTTCTGTGGTTGAGAACAAAATGCTGAATTAAACTGTTCCCAGCACAATAATTGTGTGATTATAGCATTTATGTTGCTGGCCAAAGGAACAGTCATTAGGTTTGGAAGACTTACCAAAACCACAAGTACAAAAAAAAATGCAAATCACATGTAAATTGCCGTTTAATACCTATAGTGGCTTAGAAATGGAACGAAGAGTAGAGCACATTTCTAGTTAAAGAGATGAACCTGGAAATCTTGATCTTATATTTTGTGCAATACTGAAACTAGGAAGATGTTGAAAAATACATTTTCTATATGGTTTAACTTCTCTACACTGCTTTTATTCTCAGCCATGCCTTTATTTCTCTCACATCACTCTCTTTCCTTTCTTGCACTCCCAGTCACATCTTTCTTAACCACATTTGTTAATTTCAATATTTTAACTCTGTTTGCCTGTCTAAAAAGTTTTTCTTTTATTTTTTCCCTACTTAAAATTATGCAGTGAAAAGAACTTATAAACCAATGGGGTGTGAGGGCTAATGCAGAGAAAGATTTAATAAGAAAGCTGTCAACAAATATATTTTGTAAAATGTCAAATAAAAACCAGTTGCTAATAAAATTGAAATGCTCTTATTTTTTTTCATTCTGAGCTATTATACTTTATACTGCTGATAAATGCATGCTCTGAAACACTGGAGTTTTTCCTCCTGTCATAGCATTCTTCCAGGTGAACCATTCATAAACAGACTAAGGTGTCCCCATGATGAAGATCAGATCTTGCTAAATACATGTGTAAAGTTAATGTAAGCTATGTTCATTGAGTTAATAAATGAAAAACAATCTCATTGCGAGAGATGAATGACCCAATAAGGATGAATGATAGATACATAGACATTTTTCTGTATCTTTATGAACTTAATTCAAAGATGTTAATAGATGATTTTACAAAAGTTTTCAGGCTTACGGCCCATTTCGTTTCATCTTTAAAGATATGCAATGAAATGTATTGAACAGTAATTCCACTGGCAGTGAGGAACATCACACACAAAGCAGAATAACTGCAAGGCTGAAAATTTTTTGTTATGCATCTCCTTTTTCTCCAGTTCTAAGTATGACTAACATTGAGATTATGCCAAAGTTAGAATTTAGTTTTCTTATATATTTTCATATCACATTAAAATTTTTGTAAAAGCTACCACAATAATTATTTTAAATGTCTTTGTAAACAAGTTCATATTGATACAAATATGGTTTTAGTGTATATTGAAACGTGCAATTTTTGTTTTACCTTTATTGTGCGTGTTTTTATTCTTCTGAAGTGTGTTAAGCTCAAGAAGTCAATTTTAAAATAAAGATTTAGTGCTTTATCAGAGTCTATACTCAAGGTCTTAAATGGCACTTTATTTTATAAGGTCAGATCAGCATTCACTTTCTTTTCTGCTAATATCTTAACAATTTCCTTTCTAAGGTTATCTTCAAGTTTGCGATAAACATGCTCATTCATACCATATATATATATATATTCAAACATCTGTAATATTTTAGTCCTTTTTGTTACTTCAACAAACAAAATTTTGTACAAAGAAATTAAAATATATGTTCACAGTTTAGAAGTTTTGTGTGCAATGTTGACATTTTTAGAAAGTATAGTGGCTTTAAATTTATTCATCTTGATTGTTTTCCCCAACAGTGCAATCTTCAAACTGTATAGGTTTTGAATTGCTAACCACTACATGATATTAAGTAACCTCTAATTCCTGCCAACCACCCACACATTAATTAGAACAAACTCAGCAATTTTAATGATCCCACTTGTCAATTGTAAAGTACATTTAGAAAATAAGGATCATATTTCAATAATCAAATTATACTTTTCATAGAGTCAAACAGAGTCAATTCCCAGGTAAATACTGCAGTCTGTTCTAAAATATACCTCATAAACCTGAAGCTAGACAAAACCACTCATTCAAAAAGAGAAATTGTTATTTTTGGAGTCCATATTTGAAAACTAACATTTTCCCCTCCATCTAAAACCAAATACTTTCATCATAATTTTGCACAGAACTAAATCTCTAAAACCTGGCTTAGTCTGTGGACACTTTTTATAAATGTTCTGTCTGTCCTGTCTGTATATGTCAGGTGCAAAATTCTATATAGGTCATTGTGTTGCCTAAATGACCTATAACTTTACTAATTTTTTGTTGACTTTAGCTGTTAATAATTAAGAAAGTTGTGCTAAAATGGCCCAGAGTAATGAGATTTTATTAATTTCTCTTCGCAGCCCTCCCAATTTTTGCTTTATAAAGTATAGAGATTTTTTTTAAGTTAGATGTCTGTAACTTTAGAATTACTTTGTCTTTCTGATGATTGAATCTATTATTGTTATTTCTAAAACTTTTGTATCCACAATAATCCTTTATGTGTTAAAGTCTATTTTAATATCAAAACTGGACCTTAGACTTTTTTTATTTCCCCCTTTTTTTTTTGGTAACTATTTGCCTGGTATATCTTTTTATCTTTTTTTGCCATGGCGATTTAAACTTATCTCTAGTAAACCAGGTATAGCTAGATTTTCTTAAAATTTTAATTTGTTGGTCTCTGCTTTTTAATTTATGAGCTTATTAATCACACATTTGTTGTGATTAAGCTTAAGTGCATCATCTTATCCATGCTTTCTATTTATACCCCATTTCATGTGTATTTTTTACTTTGTAATGTTTTATGTATTAATTTTTAGTTTCCTCAAATTATTTTCTTTTTATTGTTTTGGATATTATCTACTCTATTTCTACTTTTATGTATTCCCTTTTGATTGTTTAACATGCTTACTTATGGTAAGAGAGTTTAAAATTGACAAATTTTGAATTATAAAATAAACTTAGAATTCCTAACTGAATATTTATGTCTTGTTTTACATGTTATTGTTGCTGGATTTAGCTCCATCTGATTTTTAAAATCCAAATATTGGACATTATTTTCATTGAACAAAATTTTTAAAACACTTGCATACTCACTAATTGACCACCATTTAGAAATTTGTTGTCTGGCTAATTGTTATTTTATGGCTTCTATCTGGCTGATCTTAAGATTTCTCTGTGCCTTTGTTTTTCTGCAGTTTTATTACAGGGTTTTAAGTGATATTTTATTTTCATTTATTCTGACTGTGTATATTTCAGTTGTTGCATCTATGATCTATATTTTTCAAATTCAGAAAATTTATCAACCACTAAAATTTAGAATAGTGACTGTCTGTTTTTCTTTTTTTTCCTGTTCTTTGCTAAAATTTTGACTTGGCATTTGTTGGACTGTCTCATTCTAGCCTCCATAATACTTGTCTACTCTTTTTTATTTTCCATCTCCGTGTCTCCTTGTGGACTGAAATAATAGCTGTTCCTTTAGATCCCTTTCCAATTATTTATTTATTTTAACCACATTTGTTGAATTTTCTATCTATTCAATGAGTTTTAAATTTCATTTATTTTGTTTCTCAAAATTCTATTTAACCACTTAAAAAATCTTCCTGAACATCTTTGATCACTGTTTTGTTTGTAACTGTTATTCCATCTTTTACATAAGTGAACATTTTAAGCACTTTTTTAAATTCTTCACCTAAAAATCCAAATACTTAGATGCCTTTGAGTGTTTACATGTTGCTTTTTGATTCTGCCTTTACATATATTAGATTAATCTTCATGTATTTGTCAAATTTTTTTATTGTAAGTTTATACTTGGCTGAACTTAATCTGTGGAAAATCAGAGTAACTAAATTGGTGATGCTTCTTTACTGGAGTAGAGTATACTGCCAGGTCTAGGAGGCAATAAAAACCAGACCACTTATTTCTTATTTTGTAGCTTTGGTTTTCACTGGCCATATAGGAAGCTTAATTTGAATTCCTGACCCAACTGATGTAAGATCTGTGGTTGAATAACGTAGCATATTATTATCATTAGTATTTTATAGTAGTAGAATGTAAACTCCATGAAATCAGAGATGTTAATCTGTTTTTCTTTCACCATAGTTTTTCAAGTACTTGGGAAAATGTCTTGTACTTTGTACACACGCGATAAATAGTTGTCAAATAATTATCATCAGTGGTTTTCCACCAAACTATTGTAGAAACACCCTAGTATGCTTGCTTCGTTGAAATATTTTATTTTAAACTTACCTTTTACCAGTGCCATTTCTCCTCATTGATTGTCCTGGGTTAGTGGAGAATCTACTTTAGTAGTAGTTAGTAGAGGAGTTCAACTTTTTAGAGACGCAAGGTTACATTATGAGTTCCAGATCTGTTACCTAGTTGCGTGCTAAGTCACTTAAGTCTTGTCTGACTTTTTGTGACTACATGGACTGTAGCCCACCAGGGTCTCTTGTCCATGGGATTCTCTAGTCAAGAATACTAGAGTGGTTTGCATACCATCCTCCAGGGGATCTTCCTGACCCAGGAACAAACCCACATATCCTGCGACTCCTGCACTGCAGATGGATTCTTTACCATTGAGTCATCAAGGAAGCCCATTACCTACATTTGCCATCAAGTTAATCCTCACTCTCCACATACTTTCGAGTCCTTCCTTTTTTCCACGTCCAACTTCCTTGGAGGCTCTGCATCAGAAAGTATGTTGGTTGTTGTGTAACCAGGATCCACTTGTAGCAGAGATTTCTAGGGTATCTAATATTCAATGCTGTTTTATTATATTTATTTATATTATACATACTTATTTTTTAAAGTATGTATTGAATTAATTACTTTAAGGCTATGTCACTCACAGTTTTTGTCATTCAAAAATTTTTCATAGAACTTATAATTTGTATTGATCTGGTAAGATTTCTAAGTATTATATTATTTATTCAAGTGAATGGAAAGCATAGTGTTTAGAAGCCTAGTTTGTATTTGGCTGTCTGAATTTGAGTTTGTTTTACTTGCTAAATGACTGACAAGACATGCCTTAGTTTCCTTACCTGTAAAATAGTGATGATGGAAGGATCTTTCTCATAGAGTTTTTGTACGTTTGGATAAGTGAAAAATAGAATTGTGCAAAAGTCAACATAAAAAAATGCATCATGAGAGAAGCTTAGGGAACAAGAATATGTATTATCAGTAATCTATCAAATACTTTTGGTAAAAGACTGGAAGTTGGAAAGAATTCACATAGCCCATGTTTATGGCCATTATATTAGATGAAAAGAGAAACAATTTAGTCAAGAAATTTCACTTTTTTTGGCTTAAATAAAAATAATTTCTAATCAAGAAAGCAGTCTATTAATTCAACTCAGTCACTCAGTTGTGTCTGACTCTTTGCGACCACATGGATTGCAACATGCCAGGTCTCCCTGTCCATCAGCAACTCACGAAGTTTACTCAAACTCATGTCCATTGAGTTGGTGATGCCATCCAGCCATCTCATCCTCTGTCATCCCCTTCTTCTCCTGCCTCAATCTTTCCCATCATCGTCTTTTCCAGTGAGTCAGCTCTTCGCATCAGGTGGCCAATGTATTAAGGTTTCAACTTCAACATGAATCCTTCCAATGAATATTCAGGACTGATTTCTTTTAGGATGGACTGGTTGGATCTCTTTGCAGTCCAAGGGACTCTCAAGAGTCTTCTCCAACACCACAGTTCAAAAGCATCAATTCTTCAGCACTCAGCTTTCTTTATAGCCCAACTCTCACATCCATAGATGACTACTGGAAAAACCATAGCCTTGACTAGATGGACCTTTGTTGGCAAAGTAATGTCTCTGCTTTTTAACATGCTCCCTAGGTTGCTCATAACTTTTCTTCCAAGGAGTAAGTGTCTTTTAATTTCATGGCTGCAGTCACCATCTGCAGTGATTTTGGAGCCCAAGAAAATAACGTCTGCCACTGTTTCCACTGTTTCCCCACCTATTTGCCATGCGGTGATGGGATTGAATGCCATGATCTTTGTTTTTTGAATGTTGAGCTTTAAGCCAGCTTTTTCACTGTCCTCTTTCACTTTCATCAAGAAGCTCTTTAGTACTTCTTCACTTTCTGCCATAAGGGTGGTGTCATCTGCATATCTGAAGTTGTTGATATTTTCCCTGGCTATCTTGATTCCAGCTTGTGCTTCATCCAGCCCAGCATTTCTCATGATGCACTCTGCTTAGAAGTTAAATAAGCAGGGTGACAGTATACAGCTTTGATGTACTCCTTTTCCTATTTGGAACCAGTCTGTTGTTCCATGTCCAGTTCTAACTGTTGCTTCCTGACCTGCATACAGATTTCTCAAGAGGCAGGTTAGGTGGTCTGGTATTCCCATCTCTTTCAGAACTTTCCACAGATTATTGTGATCCATGCAGTCAAAGGCTTTGGCATAGTCAATAAAGCAGAAATAGATGTTTTTCTGGAACTCTTGCTTTTTCAATGATCCAGCACATGTTGGCAATTTGATCTCTGATTCCTCTGCCTTTTCTAAAAAGCAGTCTATACATTTAGCAAATACCTATGGTATTGCACCACTCATCTCTATTTAAATTATGTTATTATGTGTAGGCAAGTTACAGAGAGCTTTTTTTTTTTCTGAAAATTGTCTATTAAATTTGCCAAGTATTAAAATTAGCCATGCTTACATATTTTGAATGTATTTACAATGGTATATAGGGCTTCCCCAGTGGCTCAGTGGTAAAGAATCCTCCTGCCTATGCAGGAGACATAGGTTCAATCCCTAGTTCGGGAAGATCCCCTGGAGAAAGAAGTGGCAACCTGGTCCAGTATTTTTGCCTGGGAAATCTCATGTACAGAGGAGCCTGGTGGGTTACAGTCCATGGGATCACAAACAGTCAGGCATGACTTAGCAGTTAAACAACAAATTATGTAATAATCCTTCCTGACTAGATTTTAAAACTTTGATTATATAAATGGCACCGTGTTCGGTGGATTGTCCATTTATAAAAGTATTCACATTTCAGCTCAAGAAATATCTACCATACCTTTCTGGTAATTTCTCACATGTTTTATTTTCAGTGAGTAATGTTCTGGTGAATGGGTTTCTACTAGAGTGTTCTAGCTACAGTAGAGGTAGACAAGCATCTGAGTACTATGTTCTAAGAACAACTGTGAGGCAACATACATAATCACTCTAAGAACATGTATTTTTCAGTCCTAAGGAAAGAAACTATACATTAACTTGCCTATACTATGGTCGCATGTGGGGAAGAGGTATAAAATGTTATTTTTGGTTTTATCTGCAGGAACATTGCCTTAATGGCTTTCCCCCAAATATATAACATTGTTCATTAGACAAACCCCCATATGCTAGCCATTCACACCAGTCTAGCACTTGCTAGCTAAAAAATTGAAATTACACACTAGAGAAAAAAGCAGTATGATCACATTTATTTTCTTGAACAAAATAAGAATAATGTATGGATTTTAATAATGTAGCTATTTACCATTTACTTGAACTTTTATTCAAGAGGTTTGGGTTTAGAGGTTTTCTTTTCATGTTTTTTTTTTTAGATGTGCAAAATGATATCTATAAATTTAGTTCACTATTCTTTTTGGGTTTCCATGCCTTTAAGTTGCATTGCTTTAAATAGTACTGATAAGTGACGTAGCAAAGAGCGCAAGTGTATTTAATAGCACACAATGTCTCACATTTGAAATGATTTTCTAATTTTTTATGTATGCATTTGTAATTTTAACTTAACACCCAACTGATGTTCTTGGTTTACTTCAGTGACATCAGAGTTCATCATTTCTCTCATTTCTTAAGTTAATGATGGACTCAAAATGTAATTGTTGACATTATTGACACTAAAACTAGGGTCTGAGAAAGGTGACGGATTGGGTAGTAAACAGTGGCATCAACGATTTGCCACGTTTGGGGATACTACTTTGAAGAAAAATCTTGAATAGCGAATAAAAGTAAAACAGAGCCTAGGCTTCACTGTATAAAAGGAATGCTTTAGTAAACTAGTTACTATTATAAGAAGAAACTAAATTAAAACACAAGTAGACTCTTCTAATAGTTTCTTATATAATCCCTTACATTGACTTATATTGAGCATCTGCAGTGTGCTAGGCATTAACCTTGGTATCGTAGATATGATACGAGGGAGCTATACCTTTCCCGTAATGCAACTTAGCCATGGAGCCAGATATGAATAATTTCAACCTAATGGGATAGTCTCACAGAGTACAGACAGCAGAAGGAAGCATTGGTGAAAACAGCACTCTTACCTTCAGTTCAGTTCAGTTCAGTCGCTCAGTCCTGTCTGACTCTGCGACCCCATGAATCGCAGCACGCCAGGCCTCCCTGTCCATCACCAACTCCCGGAGTTCACTCAGACTCGCATCCATTGAGTCCGTGATGCCATCCAGCCATCTCATCCTTGGTCGTCCCCTTCTCCTCCTGCCCCCAATCCCTCCCAGCATCAGGGTCTTTTCCAATGAGTCAACTCTTTGCATAAGGTGGCCAAAGGACTGGAGCTTCAGCTTCAGCATCATTCCTTCCAAAGAAACCCAGGGCTGATCTCCTTAGAACTCTTACCTTGGGATTTTAGCATCTTCTCTTCCATTTGCCTGGAACACTGTCCCCCAGATAACTGGAACGTTGACTGTCCCCCTTCTCCCAGGTCTCCGTTTGCGCCCCTGTACCATCGATTCCGCATTTAGACTTGTAGCCTCCTCCCCAGAATTCCTTTTCTTCTGCCCTTGCTCTAATTTTTTCCTGGTATATACGTGTCTGTCTTGTTTATTACAGTAATCCTAGAGCCTCTAGCAGTGTGTAGCACAAAGTGGCCACCCAATAAATGAATGAATGTATTTTGCTTGGTGAGTTTGGTTAGTCTCCATAGAGGCAGTGACACTTAAGCCGGGTTTTGAGGAAAAGTAGTTCTTAAGTCTAAGTCAAGTGGAGTTTTCAGCTGGTCATGGTCTCCAATTTGAGAACAGGTTCACGAATAAAAGGATTTTGTCTGGAAAGAAGCATAAATCCAGTGAGGAAATGTAAACTAACTTAGGCAAGATATAGAAAATATTAAAAGACTTCACAATCCAGTGCTCATTGCATAGAATAAATCCTAGTGGTGTAGGACATTTCAGTAAGAAATAAACTAATAAATTTCAAAGCAATTGGTAATCATTTCAGGAATCTCTGAAAGAAATGTTGATTTTATATACTTTTTATGAAAATCAGAATTTACCATTTATTTTTAATCCTTCATTAGTCAAACTTTAAAGAATTTTTCTGCCAAAATAGGCAACAAAGACTCACAATTTAAGATAGGGTCTATCAAGCAGTGAATACAGGATATTAATTTCTGTATTAATTACCTTCTTTTGTATGCCAGTCATCATGATGTCCTGTTGCATCTCTGTTTTACTGAACAATTTTCAGAGAATTAAAATAATGCATATACACATTGAAAATTTGAAGAGCTTTTGTATAGAAAACATAAAGCAAAATAAAATGTAATATAAAGGTGTAAATCAAGGTCAAATGCCACCCTTGCTATAAAAATATTTTAAATTATAATAGAACTTTGTTTTTTAGAAATAATTGCATGTGACTCATATTTATGCTGATAAAATATGTGTGGATTTTGTCACAATGTTTCTGTATTCATTATATAAATCAGTATTTATATTTTAGAAAGTTATATAATTTATTCAGAAGAATTGAAGAATTTATGTCCTAGGCTTATTGTTTTGGCTAGCCTATGATAATGCGTTAGTTTCCAAATTACTTGTTTTTCTGTCAGTTTTGCTCATTAGTTAAAATTGGAAATGACAATATCTGACATGCTGATCTCCAAGAGACTGGATAAAGTAGAAATGAATTAACACATGTAGAAGCGCTTTATAAAAATACAAACATCTTTCTAATATAAGACATGAGTGTCTCAAAGCAAATTCAGTTTTCCTTCTGGCAGTAGTGAAGTGATATATTTTAAGATAATATTTATTTTTTACTTTGGCTAATTTTTAATTTGAGATATAGTTCACATGCCATACAATTCACCCTTTTTGCGTGTGTACATTTCAGTAGGTTTTAGTATACTCAAAATATTTTGTAACCATCATTACTGTCTAATTCCAGAATATTTTCTTCACTCTAAAAAGAAACTGTGTACCCATTGGCAGTCACTCCTAATTCAAGCTTCTCTATAAAGTGGTGATTTTTGAAGCATAATATTTTAAAGAACTTATGTTGAGCTCAGATTTATATGGCATGAGAAAAAACCCCACTAATAATGTATTATAGGCCATTGAGCAAAACGTAATAAATTAGAAATCAATACATAGTGAATTTATTAAGTTTTCTAATCATGGACTCCTGAGAAATGTAATTGAAAAAATATTATATTTCATGTTGACCATTCTATTTTGTGTTGCCTTTCATCTGTGTGTAAATGACAATTGTCATAGCAATACGTGATGTAAAATAAGATTGTATTGGTATTGCAGGGCCTAATTCTGTCCATGTGAACAGCGAACCATGCATACTGATAGGAACCAGCCTGTTTTATTATCAAAAACCATATTAAATAATACAAGTAGTCACACACATTTGAAGAAACAAATTGCAGTATAAAGACTTCCATTTTATCATGTAACTACTATCAAGCTATGTAAAATATGTTGTTGTTGTTTAGTCACTAAATTGTGTGCAACTCTTATGAACCCATGGATTGTAGCCCCTAGCCTTCTCTGTCTATGGAATTTTCCAGGCAAGAATAATGGAGGAGGTTGCCACTCTCTTCTCCAGGGGATCTTCCCAACCAAAGAATCCAACCCACATCTCCTGCATTGGCAGCTGGATTCTTTATCACTGAGCCACCAAGGAAGCCCTGTAAAATAGGACCTTTAAGAAACAGATGATAAACTAATCCTAAATAATACATCCTTTAAGATATTTTAAGCATTCCCTCTTAAAATACTTTTATTCAGCTCAAAATTGCCCTTGGGAAATAAAATAGCCCTATTTTTGCCATGCTCTCGCAATTGCTTTCTTAATGAATGCTGAATTTGCCACCCTTAAGTTTCTTTGATTACCAACTTTTAAAACAGATTTATTCTTTCCTGAAGTCAACAGACATACTTTGTTTAAGCATGTGTTATTTGTACAGTAAGTATCGTCATTTTGGTTGACATGAGTTTAATACATGAAATGGTTCTTTATAAGAATGTAACACTTAAGTTTTGAAAATAAAGGCTTCTATTAGACAAGAAGAACATTTAAGTCAAACCTGCATAATATTAAGGATGAAATTTCATTGCCTCTTAGTGACGGAGGTCTTAACTCTGCATCATTTGAAAGTGGTGGTATCCTACTAACAATGCCAATAATAAACACATCATGCAAAAGTAAAAATGTAATAGTGAAATGAGCCATTGAAAGGAAGAGTCAGTGACCATAGAATATTTTAGTTTCTATCATATCTAGTAGCAATCTGGTTAAAAAGAAATGACAGTTGCCCTGAAGGAAATAAAGTGGAGGTATTATTGTAGTAGTAGTTTGGAAAGAAAATTGCACTGTGTCTTGACTGGATTATTTCTCTATCCTCGCAAACTATCCCCACCTCTCAGTGGTGCTGCTTCTTCCTTCTTTATACAAATTGAGTTTGTATCATCTAAACTCGTAGGGCCCAGGGGCCCTTTGGTGACAGGGAGGAGGAGGAAAAGGGGAATTAGAAAAAGAAAATGTGACAGGCAGTTTTGAAAAGAGAAGCAATTTTCCTTGTGGGTCTGTTTCTAAATAGGAGTTCTTTAATGCAATATTTTGCTTCTGCAGAGCAGTCAGTCAGAATCAAGTGCACGCTTGTGCTGTTTTGTGGGGCTTGGCACTGACAGGTTTTATTTAGGAGGGGTAGGGATACAGGGGGATAGGATGTGGGGAAGTTAGTATTTTGGCTGTATCAGCCCTGAAGGCAGAGTTAGCACTTGCATTGGGACAAAAGTATTTGTAGTCATCAGATAACTTTGCAGTCAGCTTCAATAGCATCACTCTTTTTTTTTTTTTTTTTTTTTTTGGCAGCCAAGCTCTTAGTAGAACCATCTGTCTTTCTATTAGTATTTTTGAGGCCTGTTTTGAAGCCACTTTGCTTGGCAAAGTCATTTTCATCCTTGGAAACGATTTTTTAAAAAGTTATGTGGCTTTTTGCCGAAGAAGACTACTATGTAAAAAATCCACATGGCTGTTCATTTTTGTTCTAAAGGAATATGGCTACTCGTCTTTGTCTTGAATCAGATGAAGTTAGAGGTGATACAGCTCCAGTGTGACTGTTGAGAAGTGAGAGGAAGAGATTGCAGTTTGAGCAGTGTTTTTATGTTCCTGTTTCACTCAATGAGATGGTCTTTAGTCTTCCTAGTAGATTAATTGGAAGATAAATTGACTCCTTTTTTCTAAATTTTAGTGTAGGTTTTGTTTTTGTTTTTGTTTTTTTCATTTTCTAAATACCACTTCATTGGATAGGATAAACTTACAAATTGACTTTCTATTACATAAAGTGAGAAAACACAGGCTATTAGTGGTCATTGAGGACCCTATGCTTCTTCTTGCTAATGGTGGAAAGTCAGCTTTGTCATCTTGGTTACTCCAGTTTGGGTAATTATATCCTGCCTACTAAACCCCTCTTGTCATCTCATTTGGATATTATATTTTCCATTTTCTCAAAAACTGCTGTAGAGTATCGTTGTGTGCTTTTAAACAGCTGCTGTGCTCCCCACCAAAGGTGGCTGAATTTCAGCTGGAGGTGAACTGATCCCTACAGACCATGTGTGCTTGAATAATATAATACTCACCGGACTAAATTCTTGCAGAACATTTGAAAAGTTTTCGATTTTACATTTTGTTTGTAATTGCACTGACTTAAATTATAAACTGCCTTTCATTTTAACATTTGTGTATGCCATTTAAACAAGTCTTCAATCACAACTTCCTGTATTTTGAGCTCTCACACAAACTGCTCCTTAGTTTCATGGAATAGTCTCTCTAGTTTTCTGATTCCTATAGTTTTCTCAACTTAGTAATATCTTCCAGGCCTCTCTTCCTGGGGTAAGTCTAAAGCCCATTGCTGTTCAAAAGCAGCTTTGACTTCCTCCTAACCTATCCTTGCTGAAGGCCCCCCTATCCCCCTGCCTTTCCCCCATCTGTATGCTGAAATTTGTATTCTCTGATTATCAAGCACAGTGATCAGAAACTCACAAAAGGGAAGCCTGACAGCATCAAAATTCTCACTGTCTCTCCTCAAGTGCTAGCCTTTTCCATTGCCCTTTTTAATCATCTATGATTACTTGCCTTTTCTTTTCTCACCATAATCATCCCAAACATCCATACCTTCTGTGAACTCACTTCCTCAAACCCAACATCTCTCATTTCCGGGATATGAACTTTGCCTTCAACAGTGAGAAAACCTCTTCCATCAGACCTGGTTTTCCTTAACTTCTCATATCCTTGCCTGTAGAACATTATTTGCTTATCCACATGTATGGCTCCAGTCATCAGGGCCTGGAGAAGGAGATGTTGTTCCCAGTTGAAATGAATCTCTACACCTCCACTTTGCCTTTCATCCTCCTCTGCAGTTGTGGTCCACCAAGTAACTTCTCTTTCCTACATTTCAAATTCTCAGTATCCACGTGCACCTTCAGCTAATAAATGTGCTAGTGCCTAAAACTCTGCTACTGAAGTGAAATATCTGCATCTCTATGCAGCTGTCATCAAACGTCTCTCCTGAGATCTCATCCAACCTTCTCTGAAGAATTATCTACATTTGCCTTCTCCTTTTTCTTGCCTGTGGTTCGGTGTTTGGGCTTCTCTAGTGGCTCAGATGGTTAAGACTGTGCCTGCAATGTAGGAGACCCAGGTTTGATCCCTGGGTCGGGAGGATCCCCTAGAGAAGGAACTGGCAACCCACTCCCAGTATTCTTGCCTGGAGAATCCCATGGACAGAGGAGTCTGTGGGCTACAGTCCATGGGTCTCAAAGAGTCAGACACCACTGAGCGACTAATACACACGTTCAGTGTTCAACCTTTAGGAATATGCTGTCTTCCATTCTAATGACTTTGATATTGTTAGGTTCACCACTCTCTTCTAATTAACAATTTCAACACTATTTTGTCTCTAAAATACTCTTTCTACAGCACTTTTCACTGAGACAATCAATCTTAGTATTTTACCTCAATCTTAGTATTTCATTGGTTTTTGTGGTGCTGTGCTCATGATTTTTTTCATTCTTATCTTACCTCTTTGTTCTTAGACTCCTCTTCCTCTGCCCTTTGTTGAATTATTGTTTTGACCCAGATGATTATAAGCTGTCTTCTCTTTATCCTTCAAACCCTCTTTATAGATTATCTAGTCAACTGTCATCAACAAGTGACTCCCCAAACCATAGGCTCTAAAAATCTCTTTCACTAGCTTCGGATGGGAGTATCAATCTGCTGATGTCTGCTGATATGATATCTCCAGTGGAACATTATTTTGACACCTCTAACACATATGTTCAGAACCATGTTCATATCTTTCTGTGAAAGAAATCATTACCTCTAATGCTTTCTTTGTTTGTTTTTACCAGTATAAATAGTTACATAGACTAAACACTGAGAAATATCTTTGACTCTGTCCTCTTCTCCTTTTCTTTTATATATATATATATATATATTTTCTTTTTTCTTTTAGGTACAGAGATTTCTTACATACATATACATGTATAACCTCTGCATCATCAACACCTACCTAGTCTCCACTTTGCTTTGCCTTTCAAATCTCTCCTCCATATACCCACCAGGGTATCCCACCTAAATTACATCCAGCAGAGTTTACAGGGGTAACTCTGTATCAGGTTTCTTTTTCTGATACACAGACTGATATACGCTGACTTTCTAACACTGATTCTTCCTTATATCTTTTTGCTCTTCTACACTGCTTGGTTTTGCCAAGCTATGGTTTTTCCAGGTCATGTATGGATGTGAGAGTTGGACTATAAAGAAAGCTGAGCACCGAAGAATTGAAGCTTTTGAACTGTGGTGTTGGAGAAGACTTGAGAGTCCCTTGGACTGCAAGGAGATCCAACCAGTCCATCTTAAAGTAAATCAGTCCTGAATATTCATTGGAAGGACTGATGCTGAAGCTGAAACTCTGATAATTTGGCTACCTGATGTGAAGAACTGACTCATTTGAAAAGACTCTGATGCTGGGAAAGATTGAAGGCAGAAGGAGAAGGGAACAACAGAGGATGAGATGACTGGATGGCATCACCGACTTAATGGACATGAGTTTGAGTAAACTCTGGGAGTTGGTGATGGACAGGGAGGCCTGGCATGCTACAGTCCATGGGGTCACAAAGAGTTGGACACGACTGAGCAACTGACCTGAAGTGAACTGAACACTGCTTCGTAGCTTCCCTCTCACATGATTTTTTTTTTTAAATCTCTGATAATTTGCTAATTTCTCATCTCCTCTGCTTAAAATTCATTCCTCACACTCCCACCTTTTTGCCTGGCTAAGTCCTGCTTATTTGTTCAGAGTCTGTATCTGCTGGACCTGTCTCCATGAAACCTACCCTAATTCTGGCTATGTTAGGAGTTTCTAGTTTGTACTGTAGTTTATCACATACAAGTCTCTGTTGTTGAACTAACGCCAGTGTTTTTTAGTTATCTATCCGTTTGCCTCACCAAACTCAGGACTTCTATGAGCAGATATTATCTGTGAATTCATCTTTGTGTTCCTAGTTACCAAAAACGTGTACATTCTATTACAGTTAGTAAAAATTTTGATTAACTGAATAATAAACAGACCTATGGGACTAGAAGCTAAATTAATAACCTTAAATATCTCCTTGGTATATTAGTTTCATGGAACCCAATGTAAGATTTTGTAATAGAATATTTACATAAAATCTTGGAGAAGGAAATGGCAACACACTCCAGAATTCTTGCCTGGGAAGTCCCATAGACAGAGAAGCCTGGTGGGCTACAGTCCAAGGGGTGGCAGAGAGTCGGACCCAACTTAGTGACTGAGCATGATTTACCTAAAATATAAAGTATTTAATTATTAATAAATGGTAAGTGTTTAGTCATTCGTTTACAAGTGTGATGAAGTAATTATGGTGGATTCATTACATTTTAGGGGTCAAGATTACATTCAGAATCTATGTGGTATAATTATAAAAAGTGTTAAAACATAATATTCCATCCTAAAGTTTAACATATATAGGAATTAGCCTCTTAAATTCATTATGTATTATTCTAATTTGTGAATATCATGCCCCCGCTAAGAAGACCAAAATTATGTGACAGAAGTATTTTCCTAAAACTTCATTATAGATGTCACATATTTTGCAAACCTTAATTAGGAGCTTGAAAGGATTTCATCCATTAAGTAAAGGAAAGTAAAGTTAGCAGTGAATAGTACTTGGGAATAGTCAAAATTGGCAAATATATAAGAATAAATTACTAACCTTATTGCATTGATTTTAGAATTTACTCAGGAAACATTATATTGTTTTGATGAGATATGATGTGTCCTTTTCTTCCAAAGGTTGGCTAGTTTTTAGCAACAAGGAGCTAAAACTTAAATAAGATACAGCAGTAATACAGTTGATGTTCATTGTTCGCACTACTTATGTTGGTGACATGAACACTGAATTAGCAAATGCTAAGCAACTGCTTCTAAAGGAAGCACAGACTTATGCTCTGAGGAGCCTTTGGTTGCATATTTTCATCAACTGATCAATGCATGTACTTGTTTTATGTGTGTTTCTGCTTAAAGACAACTTATTAATATGTATTATTGATTCTATGTCCATTTTAAACAGCAAAATCATCAAAATTTCTTGCTACCTTGCACAGGTCTGTAAGTGATCACAAAAGCACTAGTACAAGTAAATTTGGGGAGGGTACAAGTAAATTTTAGTAAGTAGGCAAATTGGCAAATACAGAATCTGCAAATAATGAGGATGAACTCTATTTGGAATGTGGTTTTAGTTGCATAGATTAATTAGCCACAGATCTTGGATTGCATATGTTTTACTGTTTACTTTATTCTGAATGTAGTTTAGTACAGTGCTCTGTAATCTGTCCTATAATATTCTAAAATAAACACACCATTGGGGCTATGAAATTAGGTTTATTTTTTATTTTAGTTTTTCCTTTCTGCTTTCCGCTGTAGTTCTTTCTGTTCCCCACCCCCAGTTCTTCCCAAGTGTTGGAAAAGTGTACTAGATTATTAGGAGACGTAGTTTCAGTGTTAACTTTGGGATCTTGACCAATTTATTTGGCCAAACTAAGTCTCATTTATTTATCAGCACAATGACTGTATTATGCCAGATAATTCTGAAGATCTTTCTCAGTCTTGAAAGTATTATTTTATATATGTGGATCTTGGAAAATTCTGGCACTAAAAAAAATTATAATACTAAAGCAAAATATTTCTAAAAAAGTATAGTAAAATAACAGATTTTAAAAGCCTCCAAATTTATTGTAATTTATTCTTTAAAATACTAAAATTTTTACCTGAAAGATATTTTAATTTGAGTATAAATGAATTACCTGGATAAAAACTGTAACACACACAAGTAGAGAGATTTATGTACATGCAGTAACCAATTAAACAGTATAACAAAAAATTAACTTTTTAATAGCAATATAAATATTTTTAAAAACCTTAGAAATAAAATTACCAAGGAAAATGCAATAAGTATTTGAAGAAGATTCTAATAGATTGAAAGATATAACCGCCATGAAGAGTTAGGTTAATGAATTCAACAAGAAATTCCATGTCCTAAAATTAATGTGGAAAAATAAATGCAAATAAAACCAGGAAATACTTGAGAAAGAAAATAATATGATAGATACTAATATCTGCAAAGCTGTAATAATTAAAACATGTTATTAGAACATGGATAGGCAAGTCTCTCTGTTCAGTACAGATGTAATATATTTCCAGTATTTCTGTATTACTTTGATATTTCTTCATGCATGCTTATTCCCAAAAATCATGGATTTATCTTAATGTATGTGACCTTTTATCTGTATCTTAAGAGCAGGAACACAAAGCAGCTGGTATTTCATGTTGCCATTTTCCTCCAGTGAAACTGAATTCCTTTCTGGTTGTTAAAGAACTTTGTTGTCCACAGGCCTTTTGTGGACATTTGGAGTTGGTGCACGAAGAAGAAATTACATAGATAGAATTAGATAATACATTCTTCTTCTTTGTTTCTGAATTATTAATTCATATAATAATTAAGATGCTGCTCTAAACGCTAAAGTTGCAATTATAAATAAGTTACAACCTCTTTCCTAAATGAGCTCATAGCTCTTAAGGGAGATTCAAGTTATAGAAGTAACTATTGTTCAATACATTAAGTATGGTATTATTTATTGTTAAGTATTGTAAGTATTTGTGAGATTAAAGAAGTAACAATTGTTTCTGCCTGAAAACTGGCATCATAAGAAAGAAATGCTTCACAGGCAAAGGCATTATGTGGGTCTCAAAAGCCTTTGAAAAATAAGTAGAATTTTTTGCCAAGAAGAAAAGGAAAAGAGAAATTACTAAAAACAGAGGAGAAATATACTTTTGAGTCTCTTCAAGGGTGGAAAAGCACCATGTATGCAAGGAAGTGTTCATGACCCATTGAGGCAAGAGTACAGGATATCTGAAGGAGGGCAGAAAAATGGCTGAAAGATGGGGTAGGAACAAGTGTGAATAAACTTGAATCATATAGAAGGATTTGGTCACTATTCCCTTAGTGAAAGCAACCATCCCAAAGCTTTTCATGAGAGAAGCATGTGAATATAGATACAAGGCTCATTTAGAAAGAATTCTATAAGGAATATAGTTTAATACCCACTCAGCACCAGGCCTGTAAGAGGCAGAGTCTCCCTTTCAAATGCTTATATACCTGAAGGTGACGTAGTTGCCTATAGAAGTGAAAGTTCAGTCACTCAGTCGTGTCCAACTCTTTGCAACCCCATGGACTGTAGCCTGCCAGGTTCCTCTGTCCATGAAATTCTCCAGGCAAGAATGCTGGAGAGGTAGCCATTCCCTTCTGTAGAGGATCTTCCTGACTCAGGGATTGAACCTGGGTCTCCTGCAGAGCAGGGAGATTCTTTACCGTTGAGGCAAAACAAGAAGATTAAAAAAAAAAAAAAAAAACCTCTTGACAGTGACTTTAGCATTCTTTAAGACAGTACTTCTCAAACCTTGATGCACATTGGAATCATCAGGGGGACATTAAATAAGGCTGATGGCTGGGTCTCACTCCTGTTGGTTCAGATTTAATTGGTCTGGAAACGGTCTGGGCACTGAGTGTTTTTCAGAGCTTGCTACGTGATTCTAAAATGCACATTGCTGTATGTGAGACAGTAAAAGAGACACAGATGTATAGAACGGACTTTTGGACTCTGTGGGAGGGGGAGGGGGGAGATGATTTGGGAGAATGGCATTGAAAAATAAATAAAATGCACATTCAAGTTTAAGAACTACCTCACTAAAATAAGAACCTATTGTTTCTGCAATTTTACAAGTTATTTCCCCCAAATTTTAAGGTCTCTGAAGTTTGGATGCCTCTTCTAACCCTTGTATATATTCCATTTGAAGTTCCTTTCTTCTTATCTCTAAAGTGCTCTTATTAAATTTATAACCATCTTATACATCATTTAACCAATGGTGTCTCAGAAAGGCAATGTACTATATAAAATATAATAACTTATTTCCAAACAAGGAAATATGAAGGATACATAGTAGCTGGTGATAACCCTTAACCAGTATGGCTGGTTTGTGTTTGTTTCTTTGTTTGATTTTCATTCTGGTCTTTGTCCACTTCTTACACAGAGCCAGCCCCCATGCTGTTTTTTCTTCAAATGTCTCCCATTTTTTCAGGCCACTTTTTCCTGCATACCTGCTCAGCATGCAGTCTCTAATTTTAATCAATTGTTTTCCAGTGGTTTCTTAATAAGGTTTATCTTTCCCCCAGTATGTTCAAAAAACTTTTGGCTGTAGTGGTATAACATCAACAACCCTCAGCTCTAACCTTAAAACATTGTCTTTTTGTTTTCTGGTTGTGTTGTTCACTTTATTTCACTCTGGTGGCAGTGATAGATAGGTTTTAAAATACTTTTTGCTAAAAGAAATGCTTTCCAGTTTAGAGTCCTTTCTGAAAACTGAACTCTCGTTCTTTAGTGCTCCTTTCTCTTTCTGCCTGGCTGGCTGGCTGGCTCTTTCTCTCTCTCTCCACAACCCCCATCCTCATCATGCCTTCTCTCTCTCTCTTTTTCCCTCTCTCTCTCAACATTCCCCACTCCCCGCCGACACCACCTAGTCACCAACCAAAATCTCAGACATATCTCAGAGGTTTAGTACGAAGGATGAAATGAAGGAGAAACTGAGGGTAGACTTTTGAAATGAGAAGTGAGAATAAGAATTACGTGTCCTAAGAATGTCAGTGAGAGAAAGGGAAATCAAGTCTGGGAGATGTTTCAGAGTTGCTATTAAGGTTAGCAACTGAATGAATTTGTTTTGTGTTTTTGTTTTGTTTTGTGTATGTGCTTGTTTTACATTTAACTGTTATCCGCCACTGTACTATAAGCTCCCTGGGCATAGGGTCTTGGTTGTCTTGTTCAGTATAGTGTCTGAACTGTATGATTATAAATTTTTAGTATGATTTTAGTATGATTATAAATTTTTAGTATGATTATAAATTCTCATTCATATGTTCACTGACAAACACTAACCAATAACCATGTCCAAGAGAGAAATCTTGTTGATATGTTTGAAAAACTATCTTAGATATTTCAGTAAATGCAACCTCTGCATTTAGTAATAATGTGACATAGCTGCAGAAATTACTGCATTAGTTTGTATTTCTAGAAATTATTGTTCAATTCAAAGAAAATAGTGATTCCATTGCATTAAATTATTGAATTATATGAATCCCACATTCTGAGAGTGACAAACAAAAATTAAAGTGTGTTCTAAGATGGCAACCAAAACAGAGGTCATAAGATTTGAAAGTGAAAGAGAAAGTCATTCAGTTGTGTCCGAATCTTTGCAACCCCATGGACTATACAGTTCAGTTCAGTCGCTCAGTCGTGTCTGGCTCTTTGCAGCCCTGTGGACTGCAGCACACCAGGCCTCCCTGTCCATCACCAACTCCCAGAGTTTACTCAAACTCATGTCCATTGAGTTGGTGATGCCATCCAATCATCTCATCTTCTGTCGTCCCCTTCTCCTGCCCTCAATCTTTCCCGGCATCAGGGTCTTTTTAAATGAGTCAGTTCTTCACATCAGGTGGCCAAAGGATTGGAGTTTCAGCTTCAACATCAGTCCTTCCAATGAACATTCAGGACTGTTTTCCTATAGGATTGGTTGGATCTCCTTGTAGTCCAAGGGACTCTCAAGAGTCTTCTTCAACACCACAGTTCAAAAGCATCAATTCTTCAGCACTCAGCTTTCTTTACAGTCCAACTCTCACATCCATACATGACCACTGGGAAAACGATAGTCTTGACTAGATGGACCTTTGTTGACAAAGTAATGTTTCTGCTTTTTAACATGCTGTCTAGATTGGTCATAACTTTTCTTCCAAAGAGTAAGTGTCTTTTTATTTCATGGCTGCAGGCACCATCTGCAGTGATTCTGAGGCCCAAGAAAATAAAATCAGCCACTGTTTCCCCATCTATTTGCCATGCAGTGATGAGACCAGATAACATGATCTTAGTTTTCTGAATGTTGAGCTTTAAGCCAACTTTTTCACTCTCCTCTTTCACTTTCATCAAGAGGCTCTTTAGTCCTTCTTCACTTTCTGCCATAAGGGTGGTGTCATCGCATATCAGAGGTTATTGATATTTCTCCCAGCAATCTTGATTCTAGCTTGTGCTTCACCCAGCCCTGTGTTTCTCATGATGTACTCTGCATATAAGTTAAATAAGCAGGGTGACAATATACAGCCTTGACATACTCCTTTTCCTATTTGGGACCCGTCTGTTGTTCCGTGTCCAGTTCTAACTGTTGCTTCCTGACCTGCATACAGATTTCTCAAGAGGGAGGTCAGGTGGTCTGGTATTCCCATCTTTTTCAGAATTTTCCACAGATTATTGTGATCCACACAGTCAAAGGCTTTGGCATAGTCAATAAAGAAGAAATATATATTTTTCTGGAACTCTCTTGCTTTTTCGATGATCCAACAGATGTTGGCAATTTGATCTGTGGTTCCTCTGCCTTTTCTAAAACCAGCTTGAACATCTGGAAGTTCACCATTCATGTATTGCTGAAGCCTGGCTTGGAGAATTTTGAGCATTACTTTACTAGCATGTGAGACGAGTGCAATTCTGTTAGTTTGCGCATTCTTTGGCATTGCCTTTCTTAGGGATTGGAATGAAAACTGACCTTTTCCAGTCCTGCGGCCACTGCCAAGTTTTCCAAATTTACGGTGGCATATTGAGTCCAGCACTTGCACAGCATCATCTTTTAGGGTTTGAAATAGCTCAACTGGAATTCCATCACCTCCACTAGCTTTGTTCATAGTGATGCTTTCTAAGGCCTTCTTGACTTCACATTCCGGGATATCTTGCTGTAGGTGAGTAATCACACCATTGTGATTATCTGAGTTGTGAAGATCTTTTTTGTACAGTTCTTCTGTGTATTCTTGCCACCTCCTCTTAATATCTTCTGCTTCTTTTTGATCCATATCATTTCTGTCCTTTATTGAGCCCAACTCCAGGCCAGAATACTAGAGTGGTTAGCCATTCCCTTCTCCAGGGAATCTTCCCAATCCAGGAATCAAACCCTGGTTTCCCACATTGCAGGTGGATTCTTTACCAGCTGAGCCACCAGGGAAGCCCAAGAAACTGGAATGGGTAGCCTATCCTATCTCCAGTAGATCTTCCTGACCCAGGAATCAAACCAGGGTCTCCTGCATTGCAGGTGGATTATTTACCAGCTGAGCCACCAGGGAAGCCTTATCGTTTGAGGAATGATTCAGTTGCCTGAAAGAAGATAGATGACAAAGAAAGTCTAGGACAGAGAAGGATCCAAGGAACAAAATCATAGACATAGTTTTGACCCGCTCTCACCCCATTCCATGGCCGTGGCAAATCAGTTCTCTTTTGGCCCCAATTGCCTCTTCTATTAGAGGCTTCCCAAGAGGTGCAGTGGCAGAGAATCCTTCTACCAATGCTAGAGGTGCAAGAGATGCAAATTGGATCCCTGGGTCAGAAAGATCCCTTGGAGAAGGGAATGGCAACCCATTCCAGTATCCCATGTACAGAAGAGCCTGGTGGACTACAATCCATGGGCTTGCAAAGAGTCAGACACAATGGAGCATATGTGTGTGCGTGTGCACGCATGCGTGCACACACACACACACACACACCCCTTTTCTCTAAAGAATGGAGAATGTCTTAATACTCTCTAAGCTTTCTTCCAGATCTTTTATTCAAACATTTAAAAACCCAATATTACTCATGAACATGAGAATTATCTTCAAGTAGTGAAGAACTTATAAAATGTACAGTTTAGTTAATTTTGTTTTAGAAGGTAGAATTAGTCCCAACAGATGGAATTTATAAAAGGAGATTTTAGTTCAACCTAGCCGGTACTTTTAAAATCATTATATTAATGCAATAGGAAAAGACTTATAGTGTGAGGCATCAATAGATACTTCACCACTGTCAAGGATATATGTAGGGAAATTATTCATCAGGTTAGAAAGTGAACTTGATATCACCTTCCAGTTATAGTATTTAGTATTCTGAATCTGCTGTCTAAAGCAGTCCCAAGACAGTCTCACGTCCAGTGTTCTAGCAAACTTGTATGCTAGTATATTGAACTGAATATTTTTTTCCATTTATCATAAAATAAGGAGGGTTGGAAGCATGGAATATCAAGACTTCTTCTCTTTGATTCGCTCTAATACGTTCAGCAGGTTCAAGGTCAACTGCCGCCATTAATGATTCCCGTATTCCCTCCTGATCAACGGACACTGGCTGCAGCTGCCCAGCAAGGATTCCTCCTTCCTCCAGGCTTCAGCTATAAGGCTGGATGTAGTAAGTACCGTTGATTTTTCATTTGGGAGTGGGTGGAGGGCATGGCTTTAGGCAATTTAATATTCCTGCCACACCAAGAAATGAGATCACCCGTATAGCATTTTTATTTTAAAGGGGAAATACATGGAAAATGAAGAAAAGGATTTATGTTGATATTTAAGTGCCTAGAATATTTCTGTGTTTCTGAAGCCAATATTTGCTTTTTATAATTTGGTTTCATAACTTTTATTTCCAGTGTATTCCTAAAATATGAGTATGATTTTCAGGTTCAATTTATTTTTACGTACGTAAAATAGGAATATCCCCAGCTTCCCTAGTAGCTCAGATGGTAAAGAATCCACCTGCAGTGTGGAAGCCCTATATATGATCGCTGGGTAGGGAGTATCCCCTGTAAAAGGGAATGGCAACCCACTCTAGTATTCTTGCCTGGAAAATTCCATGGGCAGAGGAGCCTGGCAGGCTTCAGTTGATGGGGTCACAAACAGAAGACAGGAATACGCATTTTAATAGGTTTCCATTGTGGAGAAGGCAATGGCAACCCACTTCAGTACTCTTGCCTGGAAAATCCCATGGGCGGAGGAGCCTGGTAGGCTGCAGTCCATGGGGTCGCTAAGAGTCAGACACGACTGAGTGACTTCACTTTCACTTTTCACTTTCGTGCATTGGAGAAGGAAATGGCAACCCACTCCAGTGTTCTTGCCTGGAGAATCCCAGGGACGGGGGAGCCTGATGGGCTGCCGTCTATGGGGTCGCACAGAGTCGAACACGACTGAAGCGACTTAGCAGCAGCAGCAGGAGGTTTCCATTGTGCTTTAAGGTAAACCCAAGTTTCCTAATGTGAATTAGCGGCCTTCTATTATCCATCTCCTCCCTATATTTACAGCCTAGCTTCTCACTGGTACTCTTTTAGCTCTTAGACCAAAGCTTCTCTTTCTTAACTTGTGACTTGAATTGTCTGTGTTCACTTTCCTTGGTGTTGTGAACCTCTTCCAACTCAGACCAAGGAAGGCTGGCCTGAGCTAGTTAGATCCCTTTCTCCAGGTTCCTTTGGATCCTGTACATTTTCTTCCACTTCAATTGTAAACTGAGGGCCAGTGCTCCTTCTGTTTCATGTATTATTATATCTAAAGTTTTAATACAACATTCAACTATTTGTTGAATGAATTAATGAGCATTCATTACAAACAAAAAAAAGGCATTTTTACATTGATAGTCTATATTGAGATGACTGTTTATATTGCTTATTAACTTTAGTCGCCTGTGTGTTTATGACCATTTTTTTTAACCAAAATCAAAATTCTACACTGTTTTGGAAACGATCTAATACTTTATTTTCCAAAATTCAGATACTCAAAATGCAAACTATAATCTGTAGATAAAAATAGTAACAAATTCCAAAGAGGGAGTAGGCTGCTAAGCTAAGTATCTTCCAGAACATCATTATCATGCTCAAAATATACAGAGAAAGCAAATATATTGAAGTATTTTCATACATCAAAGTAGAATACCATTGAAAACAATTAGCAAAATATTATCACTTTGTATATTTATGTAGAATATTTTGTAAGTTCCAGTAGATTTTGTTTCATTTATATGTTAATAAATTATCCCATTAACATCCTGCTATGCTTCAACACTTACTGCATTTGAGAAATTCTGTTGAATATTAGTAGAAATCAGATATGCTGCTAAGTCGCTTCAGTCATGTCCGACTCTGTGCAACCCCAGAGACGGCAGCCCAGCAGGCTCCCCCATCCCTGGGGTTCTCCAGGCAAGAACACTGGAGTGGATTGCCATTTCCTTCTCCAATGCATGACAGTGAAAAGTGAAAGTGAAGTCGCTCAGTCGTGTCTGACTCCTAACAACCCATGGACTGCAGCCCACCAGGCTCCTCCGTCCATGGGATTTTCCAGGCCAGAGTACTGAAGTGGGGTGCCATTGCCTTCTCCAGAAATCAGATATACTTCCTGCTAAATGATGTCTTGAAATTTCATATTTAACATTCATTTCTACTTTTTACACCTTCCTTTATACAATATTGAAAAAATAGGATGTAATTTTTTAAATATACAGAGCCATAAATATGAGTAGATGCAACTATGGAGTCTAGGTAAAAATGAACTGAATTGAGGAGTTTCAGAATTCAGACTTTTAAGGCACTTTGTTCTTTACAGTTTTTAACATGGCTTTTGAATATCTTTCTCTTTGGTTTCCTGTGTTTTAAGATGGTGTTCTCACTCTGGATCTTTAATTTATTCATTTAATATGTTTGTCACATAATTGTGTCTTTGTAGACTGATTCATCCAGAAATACCAGCTTCCTTTTTTTAACTAAAGACTATATTTATATTCTAAATATTTAAATTATAAAAATAACTTAAACTTTAAGAAGAAAATTTTTAATTCTATCACTACATTAATTTCTGAGTTTTTAATTATAAAATATATTTTGTTTCCATATACCTAAGGAATTACTATTCACATTAAAAGCATGTTGCCAATGTGTTTTTCTTGTAGCTTTGGTTACTAAAGTGAAAGAAAAAATGCTTTTAAAAATCAGATTGCCTCAGATTGCACCTGCAGTACATACATATAGACCAGTTCTGTTTTCCAAAAAGAAATGTTTTAAGCAACTGTAAAAATAAGTCCCATTTTCAGATACTTGCTGAAGAGAAAACCTCATTGAGTGTGAACAATAGTATAACTATGGACCTGGAAAAGGTCAAGAACACCTCTCCCTCACTCTCATTTGATGAGTTGGCATAGTAAACTTGTTCGTGTAATGTGGCATGGAGAAATACATGCGTTCCTGAAGTTATTGGTATATCAACCATTTGATATTTATACCTTCAGTGTTCAAAGTTATAAATGATACCACATCTTTAGAATGTTCGGAAATAAAATAGGATAAAATCTCTATGGCTGCTGGCAAGCTTGAAACTACAGTCATGCGAGGCTCTGAATCTAAGATGAAGCCAGTAGCAAAATAAAGTGCCACCCTTGTTAACACACTCATGCTCTGAGTTAGTTTGAGTTGAGGAGCTAGGTGGAAGTGATAAATAGTCCAGACTATTTCTTCCATAATCATTTATCAGGAGAGGAACTGAGATAGGGAAAGAAGCAAATCTCTCCATCATCCCTCTTCAGTGGGACTTCTATTTTATCCCCCACCCTCAAATTCTTTGTTATTTGTGACGTCTCTGGTTCTCATTTGTTTTGAGTAATAGTACATAGTTTTCAATGAAAGTGACACTGACTAATCCATCTTGATTTGAGTCCCAAGTAAATATGAAAGATAAACTATTTTTAATATACTCAAATGCTAAAAAAAAAAAAATATATATATATATATATACTCAAATGCTATTCATCAATCCATTCAAGAAGGTACTAATGATACATTTTTCTATTTAAACTTGATGTGTCTTGATAAATAAAATTAAAATCTCTGAAACTACCCAAGGAAGTTAAAATAATATCAATGGGGAAAAAATAAAAGCACAAGTTGGGTAACCTAACCATCATACATTGAGTTAGTATCTCCTATTTTCCAAAAAAGAAGTTTTTCATTGAAAATAAAGGTATTTTGCCTATAATGAATATAATTGTAGAAATATGGTGTGGACTGGACACCTACAGAATATCTTTGCTGGGATTTCTCTTAATTACTAGAAAGCATATCATTAAACAATCATCTACAAATAAATAAATCTACATATCATTAAACAATCTACAGCCAGAGGCTTCAGAGCAAAGTGGCTAGATAGAAAAGAAGTTTTATTGAATGTTGTAGTCTACTCTTATCTATGAATATGTAGATCAGTTTGCAAATGTTGATATATCACCAGAATTTTAGTTCTGTTTTGGCATTTGCTCTTAGTAAAAATCAATCATGAACCACACCTCGCCATGATCTCTATCTAGTTATTGTTTTTCTTATTTCTTAAAATGTAAAAATACTTCCAGACTTCTAAGGTAAAATAATGGTATATTATTAAATTAAGCACTTTTAATATATGCAATAACTGGAAAACAGTTGTGTAAAAACACTGCTTTAATCAATCAACTCAATTCAGAGACTATTTCATTCAGGAAAAAATAAATGATCTTTATTTTTAACTAATACATTTTATGAAAATTGTCAATTCAGTTGTTGTATGTAAACACACCCCAGATTTTAGGTTGTATAATTTAAGATCCCAATTTTAAATTATATTTGTGGATATTAGCTCATTTTAAGTAGAAAGCAGTCATTAAAGCCCTTGGAAATAAATTTGAAAGACTAAATAACAAAGGTTCAAATTCTGAATTATAAAATAAATGTAATCTACAAATGAGTTGGTTCGAGTACACTTTGGACGGTTGAAGAGTCCATGGATACAGTCCGTTTGCTTCTGCTGGAAAGACTGAGTGGAATTCTGAGCTCTTAACCAAAGACTTGAACCTGAGAACTGCAAAGCTTGTATCCAGTAGATATTTTTGAAATAAAATGTACATACCTTTTGTACCCATAGAACTGTTTTATGTTGGCAGGAAGACTTTTGTCCTGGCTCACCATAGAAAAAAAATCTATGAAAATTTAAAATTATTTTGAAGATGTATGCTGGTTTTATCTCAACAGTTTAGACTTGAGAAAGACGTTTGAGATAAGGTGGTTGAAGGCCATAAGTTTGGTCAATACCAATTTTTCTGACCCCAACTTTCAGTTTTCTGTTTGTAACAGTTACACAGCGTCCTCATACTCTGTCTCGCACTCAGGTTAAGCACTATTCCTTCAGAGCGTATATCTGATAAGCAGAAATTAAAGGAAGAAGTTCTTCTCTTTTTACTAATGACTATAGTCATCTGCCTCTCTCCTTTCTATTTCATTGTAAAACTTCTAGCCATGTAATTCTATTAGATGCTTTAGAAATTTTGGACAGGAAGATATTTTAGTGGAAATTTA
Source organism: Aepyceros melampus (assembly GCA_006408695.1). Lineage (NCBI taxonomy): Eukaryota > Metazoa > Chordata > Mammalia > Artiodactyla > Bovidae > Aepyceros > Aepyceros melampus. The sequence continues at coordinate 95,084 of SJXQ01012288.1, forward strand.
AAAAAATCTACAGGAAGGCAAAATCCAATAGAATAGCCACACAAACACACATGTGTGTGTGTGTGTGTGTGTGTGTGTGTGTGTGTGTATTAGGAAATAAACAGTTGTAAAAAGGTTGGCTTGATAGTTTTGGCCCAAAGTGTCAAAATGAATGTGTCATGCAGCCACAGATACTGTATCTTCCCCATAGATGCGCTGTAGTGCCCAAACTGTGTGCTAAAGTAACAGGGTGCTGGAGCTAATTCACAGGGCACAGAAGATGTTTTAAAATTTCAAGGAAAATACAGAGGCATCTCTAAAACACTACATAAAAGGCATGAGTTGTTTGGAACGTGTTACTTTATAAAATGGAGCAGTTGGACATTTCTTTTGTCCTAAGGGTGGCATGAAAAAATTATTGAGCCATGGATGATGCCTGAATCTAAGATATTTAGGAACTTATGGCCTGTTATATATTCATTTTAAACATTATAACTTTTTAACTGGATACTTATTCTTGTTGACCTATCATATTAGAACCACAGAAAGAATGTTGTAACAAAATTTACCTTGCACTTAACAGGGATATGTGTAATATCATACAGATAGACAGTTGATTTGTGCTACTTTGGCCTTTTGCAAGTTATTGAGCTTCAATTTCCTGACCTACAAAATGGGTTAATAACACCTATTTCACCGAATTGTTATGGAGACTGAATAAGATTATATATGCAAGAGTGCTTCCCATTGTGTCTATCTCATTAGGTTACTTAAAAATGCTAAATACTGAGCATAATACCAGCAAAAACTGTCTCCCCCCACCAAAATAATATTATAGACCCATATCCAGCAGTTAATGACGTTTCATGTTCCACCTGTATTCTGCCACACCTGAATGATGTTTCCTCCAACTAGGAAAGTATTATTGTTTAGAGAAAAAATATTATAGTGCTGATAGAAACATTCATCTCATAGGATACAATCTTAACACTAACTGTTTTAATTATAATCACCAAGTTTTAAACTTTTTATATTGTCCACTCACCTATTAGAGCTCAGGTTGGACAAGATCATGTGATTTTTAAAAAATGTATTTAGTCATTGTTTTGGTTGTTTGAAACTAGAAATATATTCACATATTCATTCTGCAGTTTAACACATTGATTAATTTTTCAGAAATGTGCTAAATTAAAAACTGTATAAAGTTACTGATTGAAATATTTAATTGCCTTCTGAGATTAGCTCAAATAAATGGAAGTCAATGAGTCAAGCTTAATAAACTTAAAATATGCTGTATTTACTCTTCATCAGTTTTCTGAACAGTATTTCCGCTTCCAATAAAAAAGGAAACTCTCAGTTAATTAGTTCCTCATATTCCACGATAAAATTAATGTTTAGGAGTTAAATACCATAAACTTCCTCAGGCACATCTGCTGATGTGTTCCTGCTTTTAGTTAATGTCACATGTTTCATTGTTTAATGGGGGTATCATGTGGGTTTCATTATATTTCTCTGGTGCAGAGGGTCCATGTGTCTGGCATTTTAGGAGACTGCATGCTAATTTCTTTTTTTTCTTTTTTTTTGCTAATTTCTGATTTAACTGTGTCAACTGTATCAGCTGACATATAGGTCATTGACAATCAGTGCTGAAACAATCACCAAATCACAAGCTAAAAACCATTGACATGGTATGCTTTTATTGAACTGACAAAATAGGAAACATGTGTTGTCAGGATCACATACGTAATTCTTTGTACATAAGCGGAGAGAAGATGTAATCATATCTTCAGGCTTCTGTGTGTGTTAGAATTATTGTGACCAGCTCTTCCTCTTCCCTTGCCTCCTCTCCCCAAATCTTAGAAATCAGTGACACTGGGCAAACATAACTCAGTTTAAAGCTTTGTAAATATTTATTTTTGTAAAGAAGAGTTTTGTAACTAAAGAGTCAATCAATTAAGTTCTCAGATTGGTGGCATTTAAATATGAAATGATTAAAAAGTAAAAAGAACTGAGTACAGAAATTATGTGGTGACAGCCACCTTCCAGTTACCATGATTAGATGTTTCTAGGTCAGTAAAATAGTTGTTTTCCTTTTTGCCAAATAATGGAATTTACAATATTCATTACTGAAAAAAGATATATATATATATATAGTGACAGTGTCATAACTTAGTATAGAAATGATAGCTTATTTCATGCCTTATTGTTTACATTCAGAGAGACATATTAATGCTAAGCAGCATATCTCTGTGAAGTACTAACTGTGCTATATTAATAACCAGTATTTGGTCCAGTCTCCCCACCGCCCCCCACCACACACACTGCTGCTGCTACTGCTAATTCACTTCAGTCGTGTCTGACTCTGTGCGACCCCATAGACGGCAACCCATCAGGCTCCCCTGTCCCTGGGATTCTCCAGCCAAGAACAGTGGGTTGCCATTTCCTTCTCCAGTGCATGAAAGTGAAAAATGAAAGTGAAGTCACTCAGTCGTGTCCAACTCTTAGCAACCCCATGGACTACAGCATACCAGGCTCCTCTGTCCATGGGATTTCCAGGCAAGAGTACTGGAGTGGGGTGCCATCGCCTTCTCCAACCACACACAACTACCACCACCAAAACACACACATACCAGCAAACAAACAAAAAAACATAATAACCCTTTCTTTGATAAATTCTTCAGATTTCATTAGGCTAAAACTATAATCTTTTAATCCGTCTTGTTTGCTTTTTAACAGTTAAGAACATTAAGAATGCCTTCAGTTAAAATATGAACTGATTCAGCTCAGTGTTTTCTTTTTGACATGATTCTCGTTCCTGGTACCATAGTAGTTCAGATTGACTAGTGACACTGTGTTTCAGCCAAGAGGCCTCAAAATGTATTACCTTATGAATTTGTACCCTAGTCCTCAGAATTCCAGGTTTGTGTTATAGTTGCTACAGCAAACATGGAATCTCATCTTAGTAGTAAGCTCACACTAAGGTCATCAAACTGTATAAGCCCAGTATAAGTGTAAGCCCAGAGGAGCAATATATTATCTGAATAGATGTAACTGTTAACGATACTGGGCAACAGTTCCCAGGAAATGTGCTCCTTCACTATAGAAAGCTCCACCAGAAGGCAAACTTTAATCATAATGTTGATGGGAAAATATAGAAGCAAAAAAAGTATTTAATAAAACACGGTAAGATAGTATCTTGTTTGTAACTCTACGATAGAGATCTGTTTTCCATGAGGACTGAACAAGTCATGCTCCTGGAACATCATGAGAATCAGATCCTGTATTAGGTTTAACTATACTATAACAGGGCTTCCCTGGTAGCTCAGAGGTTAAAGCGTCTGCCTGCAATGCGAGAGACCCGGGTTTGTTCCTTAGGTTGGGAAGATCCCCTAGAGAAGGAAATGGCAACCCACTCCAGTATTCTTGCCTGGAGAATCCCATGGACGGAGGAGCCTGGTGGGCTACAGTCCTCGAGGTCTCCAAAGAGTTGGACATGACTGCGTGACTTCAATTCACTTCACTTCATACTATAACAAGCAGAAACAATACTAGCTTAAATGTGGAAAAACAATACTTTTTACTCATGTAACAATGTAACATTGTTGATGTGGTAGCTCCATGGTATCAGGTCCTTCCTTGTTCTCTTTTTTATCCTATGGCTTTCCACAAACTGTGGTTCCCATCTCATGGCCTTAGGTACCTTCTCCAGCTTCTGTGACCCAACTCCATCCAGTGCAAAGGATGAAAGCTGGGAGAACTACACATTTTAAACAGTATTATTTCACTAATAATTTATTTTTTGCTTTAGTTTTATAGAACATATTTAAGCTTTTATTGATCCTATTTATATAGTCTCCTCATAACAACCCTTCACACTTTTTCAAATTTATTAAAGATAGCATTTGCTGTCTGTACAAATATCAAATAATGTAGAAGTATATTAAACAGAAGCTAAAAATTACTTGCTTGTACAAATATAACCAAAAAAAAAATCACGGCCATCTTTCTTTCATACAGTAACTAAAAGTTATCTGCCTACATTCATACCTTCCTGTCTATAACCCCAATCTGCAGAGGTGATCACTGTTAAGTTTGGTACTATTTTTCCAGAACTATATACAAATATACTATATACACATATGCATATATACTCATGCATAATTATGTATTTATTTATATGCAGGAGTGAGGATGTCTGTCCATTATAATATATACTATGTAACATATATATATATATATCTCATGTGTGATATGTACTGTATAATATATGGGAGGATAAATGTTTCTGCTATATTCTCCTAATAAATATAACAGAAAATCATGGCCATCTTTCTTCCATACTTTCAGACTTAAATTATTCTGCATCATGTTTCATTAAACTGAATAAACTTTGTGTTCCCAAGCAATTAACATTTAAGTTTGTCTACAGTACTTCACAGTTTCAGACAACGCTACAATAAACATTTTTGTGTGCACATATTTGCCCCAAATGTATTATTCCTGTAATCAGTTCTATGACCAGAATAGGGTGTTTTTCTTCGAAATATTTTTTTTTCCTTTTGAACATTTTCACCTGAGAGATTATCTTTAAATTCTAATGCTCTCTGAGTTGGTTAATGGAGAGTTTCAAACTTAAAAATTGACTAATCTGAATTAAGCTATGAATAAAGCATGAGTGGGACTTCCTATCTGAAACTTTTCATTGTCTCAATTAAATAAATTCTGTCAGAAAAAAATTATGCAAGGTGTCAAAAGATGTTGGTGGTCACAATCCCATTTCATATTTTTCTGTGCCCTTGGGAAAGTTGTTTTCCTCTTTGTACCTTAGCCTGTCATCTTTAAGGTAGCTCCAGTGATGTCTCTCCTACTCATTTCATAAAGAGATCGTAAGCGTTAGATAGGACAAATATATGCATTTCTAGTTAACAAATTAAATTATTCTATGATGTATCACTATTTTCTTCTTCAGAATAAAAGCTATGAAAAACCTAGTTCAGTTCAGTTCAGTCACTCAGCCATGTCCAACTTTTTGTGACCCCATGAATGGCAGCATGCCAGGCCTCCCTATCCATCACCAACTCCCGGAGTCCACCCAAACCCATATCTATTGGGTCGGTGATCCATCCAACCATCTCATCCTCTGTCGCCCCCTTCTCCTCCTGCCCTCAATCTTTCCCAGCATCAGAGTCTTTTCAAATGAGTCATCTCTTCGCATCAAGTGGCCAAAGTACTGGAGTTTCAGCTTCAACATCAGTCCTTCTGATGAACACCCAGGACTGATCTCCTTTAGGATGGACTGGTTGGATATCCTTGTAATCCAAGGGACTTTCAAGAGTCTTCTTCAACACCAAAGTTCAAAAGCATCAATTCTTCTGCACTCAGCTTTATTTATAGTCCAACTCTCACATCCATACTTGACTACTGGAAAAACCATAGCCTTGACTAGATGGACCTTTGTTGACAAAGTAACGTCTCTGTTTTAAATATGCTGTCTAGGTTGGTCATAACTTTCCTTCCAAGGAGTAAGCGTCTTTTAATTTCATGGCTGCAATCATCATCTGCAGTGATTTGGGAGCCCAAAAATATAAAGTCAGTCACTGTTTCCACTGTTTCCCCATCTATTTGCCATGCAGTGATGGGACTGGAAGCCATGATCTTAGTTTTCTGAATGTTGAGCTTTAAGTGAACTTTCTCACTCTCCTCTTTCACTTTCATCAAGAGGCTCTTTAGTTCCTCTTCACTTTCTGCCGTAAGGATGGTGTCATCTGCATATCTGAGGTTATTGATATTTCTCCCAGCAATCTTGATTCCAGCTTGTGCTTCTTCCAGCCTAGCATTTCTCATGATGTGCTCTGCATATAAGTTAAATGAGCAGGGTGATAATATACAGCCTGATGTACTCCTTTTCCTATTTGGAACCAGTCTGTTGTTCCATGGATGTGAGAGTTGGACCATAAAGAAGACTGAGCATCGAAGAATTGATGCTGTTGAACTGTGGTGTTGGAGAAGACTTGAGAGTCCCTTAGACTGCAAGGAGATACAACAAGTCCATCCTAAAGGAAATCAGGCCTGAATATTCATTGGAAGGACTGAAGCTGAAGGTGAAATGCCAATACTTTGCTCACTTGATGCGAAGAACTTATCACTGGAAAAGACCCTGATGCTGTAAAAGATTGAGGAGAAGGAGATGACAGAGGATGAGATGGTTGGATAGCATCATCGACTCAATGAACATGAGTTTGAGCAAGCTCTGGGAGTTGGTGATTGACAGGGAAGCCTGGTGTGCAGTTCCATGGGTTCACAAAGTTGGACATGACTGAGTGACTAAACGAGAGCACAACAGTAAATATCATCATTAATTATTAAATGTACCAACCCATTTTCAAAACTCAGAACTTGATATGATAAAAAGGATTTCAGGAATTTACCTACTTTAGGTCACTCTACTTGCATTGTTGTTTTTATTTTTTAGGGGGAGGGAAAATTTCATAACATTTTTAAATTTCCAGAGGTTTAAAATTTACCATTCTTGGTGAAATCTGTAGGCTCAGGAGTTATCACAAGTATCTATTCCATAGTCTTATTATTAGAGTGGTTTAGGAAGCTTCCTGTTCTTACCCTGTAGACTCTGGGTACACTGCACAAGGAAAGATGTCTGTCATCAAAGGTGTCAAAAAATGGAGTGCTTTTTAACAGATGAAATACTTGCTAAACCATCATATTCAAAGTGGAAAATAAAAGAGAAATAGCATTCAAATTGGTCTTTATATATATAGCATATATATTTACTTACTTATTTTCATTTTTGCCTGCTGCATGTAGGCTTTCTCTAGTTGCAGAAAGTGGAAGCTACTCTTGGTTGCAGTGTGCAGGTTTCTGATGGCAGTGGCTTCTCTTGCTTTGGAGCACAGGCTTTAGGCTCAAGGGCTTCAGTAGTTGTGGTGCAGTCTTAGTTGCTCTGAGGTATGTGGGATCCTCCTGAACCAGGGATCAAACCTGTGCCCCCTGCATTGATAGGCGAATTCTTAACCACTGGACCACCAGAGAAGTCCATTGAATTGGTCTTAAGTGGCTTGTATGCATGCCTCTCTTCCAAATCCCTACTTTTCTAAAGTTTTCATCACCTTGGATGCTTTTCTCTGTGCCGTTCATTTCTTCAAAATAACAGAGGCAAAATGTAGGCAGCACTGTCATATAGATCCATATATAGAAGCAGTTCTTTAGTTAATGATTCTCTTCGTACAGCTTAAAATGAGTTGCTGTATAATACTTAAATGATGCCTCGGTTGAGATGGTGGAATACAGAAGGAAAAGGATACTTGTTTGATTGATTCATTGTCACCTTTTCAGGGATACTCAGATTTTGTAGATAACTAATCTTGGAATTTTCATTGATACTAGAATTCATTAGATTTATGGGGAAAAGGTGAGGAAAAGATGCAATAATTTTTATATGCAGAAATGTCTTCCCATTTTGAAACATGTTTCTTGAAGAGTTTATAAATTAATCTGTTACTAAACTAGCCAACTAGGTTAACTATTAAATTAATTAGGGTAAAGTTTTCCTTTACAGTGCTACATTAAGAAGACAAAAAAGTTTATTTTAAAAAGTCTATTACTGAAAACAATTTAGTTTATGACAAAGCAGTTAAGAACTAATGCTCACCTAAAGATAGCTTCTTTTTAAATAGTCAAACGAGATAATTTATTAATTCTACTTTCTCAAATAAAATTCATATGAAATATTTATATTATTATTTTATGAGTTACTATAAAATATTAGCATTTTTCATAAAAGATTTCAAATATTAAAGTCATATTATACTATTCCAGCAAATCTAGAAAGGCTTTACAGACTTTCTGCATTTAGAAGCCGTTTCACCTTTATTGTGCCATTGTGCTCAGTCATATCCAACTCTTGGCAACCCCATGGACTGTAGCCCACCAGATTCCTCTGTCTATGGAATTTTCCAGGCAAGAATACCAGAGTGAGTAGCCATTTCCTCCCCCAGGGGGTCTTCTCAACACAGGGATCAAACCCAAATCTCCTTCAGCTCCTGTGATAGCAAGCAGATTCTTTTACCACTGAGCCATTGGGAAATGAAGTGATTGGATACAGTCACTATGACGAAGGATTTTGTTTTTATCATCTGTTGTCATATAAAACATCCTTTTAAAAAGTTGTGTACATATACACAATGGAATATTCAGTTCAGTTCAGTTCAGTCGCGCAGTCGTGTCCGACTCTTTGCGACCCCATGAATCGCAGTACGCCAGGCCTCCCTGTC
>SJXQ01012289.1:0-20531 GCA_006408695.1 Aepyceros melampus
AGTGAACTGCACTGAAGAGAAGCTCGCAGTGACCATCATACTTAGTGGTGGAAAGGTGAAAGCACTTCCTCTAAGGTAAAGAAGAAGATAAGGATGCCCACTCTTATCACTTTTACTCAACACAGTATTGGAAGTCCTAACCACAGCAATCAGAGAAGAAAACAATAAAAGGAATCCATATAGGAAAGGAAGAAGTAAAACTATCATTGTACATCAAATATACCTCAAAAATATATTAAAAGTAATAATTAGAATTTAGTAAATTAGTTGTTTATAAGGTCAACATACAAAAATCAATAACATTTTTATATATTAGCAATGAAAAGTGAGATTAAGTATCATTTCTCTTAATATGAGTTTCAAAAAACAATTTTAAAAGAATGTGAAAAGGGGAACAAATTTTTAAAACATGTACAAACCTCTGTACTAAAGACTACAAGGTACCATCATGAGAAATTCAAGACAACTAAACAAACAGGGGACATACTGTGTGTTTTGATTGAAAGACAGGTAAGATACCAATATTCCTGAAACTGGTCATAGATTTAATGCAATTTTTATAATAACACCATTGAGGCTTTCTTTGACAAAATGAACAAGTTAATTAAAAATTTTGTATGAGCATGCAAAGTATCTAGACCATCCAAAGCAATGTGGAAAGAAGGAACAAAGTTAATGGACTTTAATATTTTAAAATCTACTATCAAGCTATATTAATTAATACAGTGTAGTATTTCATCCGGAGAAGGCAATGGCATCCCACTCCAGTACTCTTGCCTGGAAAATCCCATGGACGGAGGGGCTGGGTGGGCTGCAGTCCATGGGGTGCTAAGAGTCGGACACGACTGAGCGACTTCACTTTCACTTCTCACTTTCATGCATTGGAGAAGGAAATGGCAACCCACTCCAGTGTTCTTGCCTGGAGAATCCCAGGGATGGGGAGCCTGGTGGGCTGCCGTCTATGGGGTCTCACAAAGTCGGACACGACTGAAGCGACTTAGCAGACTTAGCAGTATTTCATCAGAATAGACAAAAACAGATCAATGAAACAGAATGGAGGGGCTGGGTGGGCTGCAGTCCATGGGGTGCTAAGAGTCGGACACGACTGAGCGACTTCACTTTCACTTCTCACTTTCATGCATTGGAGAAGGAAATGGCAACCCACTCCAGTGTTCTTGCCTGGAGAATCCCAGGGATGGGGAGCCTGGTGGGCTGCCGTCTATGGGGTCTCACAAAGTCGGACACGACTGAAGCGACTTAGCAGACTTAGCAGTATTTCATCAGAATAGACAAAAACAGATCAATGAAACAGAATGGAGAGCCCAAATATAGACTCACATTTATATGGTTATTTGCTTTTTGATAAATTGTCCCAAGATAATTAAACAGGGAAAAGAAAGTTTTTCAACAAATAGGACTGGAACAACTGGATATCTGTAAATTTCATCATACACAAAAATTAATTCAAGATGGATCATAGCCTCAAATAAAAAAGCTAAAACTATAAAACCTCTAGAAGGAGACATAGGATAATATCTATATAAACTGGGGGTTGGAAAGATTTCTTAGATTGGATATAGTAAATATGCATAAAATTGTAAAACCTGATAAATTTGTCTTCATTAAAATTAAAACTTCTGTTCATCAAAAGACACTGCTAAGAAAATGAAGATGCCAGACACACAATGGGAGAAAACATTTATAAAACATGCATAAGACAAGGAAACTATATTTACATCATAAAGAATCTTCTACTCAAAAACAAATGGCAAACAAACCAATAAAAATGGGAAATATCTGAATCAAAATCTTATAAAAGAAGATATATGAATGGTCAATAAACACATGAACAAGTGCTCAACATCATTAGGCTTTCAGTTCAGTTCAGTCATTCAGTCGTGTCCGACTCTTTGCGAACCCATGAATTGCAGCACACCAGGCCTCCCTTGTCCATCACTAACTCCCGGAGTTCACTCAGACTCACGTCCATTGAGTCTGTGATGCCATCCAGCCATCTCATCCTTGGTTATCCCCTTCTCCTCCTGCCCGCAATCCCTCCCAGCATCAGGGTCTTTTCCAATGAGTCAACTCTTCACATGAGGTGGCCAAAGTACTGGAGTTTCAGCTTTAGCATCATTCCTTCCAAAGAACTCTCAGGGCTGATCTCCTTCAGAATGGACTGGTTGGATCTCCTTGCAGTCCAAGGGACTCTCAAGAGTCTTCTCCAACACCACAGTTCAAAAGCATCAATTCTTCGGTGCTCAGCCTTCTTCACAGTCCAACTCTCACATCCATAAGTGATCACAGGAAAAACCATAGCCTTGACTAGACGGACCTTAGTCGACAAAGTAATGTCTCTGCTTTTGAATATGCTGTCTAGGTTGGTCATAACTTTTCTTCCAAGGAGTAAATGTCATTTAATTTCATGGCTGCAGTCACCATCTGCAGTTATTTTGGAGCCCAAAGAACAAAGTCTGACACTGTTTCCACTGTTTCCCCATCCATTTGCCATGAAGTGATGGGACGAGATGCCATGATCTTCGTTTTCTGAATGTTGAGGTTTAAGCGAACTTTTTCACTCTCCTCTTTCACTTTCATCAAGAGGCTTTTTAGTTTCTCTTCACTTTCTGCCATAAGGGTGGTGTCATCTGCATATTTGATGTTATTGATATTTCTCCCAGAAATCTTGATTTCAGCTTGTGCTTCTTCCAGTCCAGCGCTTCTCATGATGTACTCTGCATATAAGTTAAATAAGCAGGGTGACAATATACAGCCTTGACATACTCCTTTTCCTATTTGGAACCAGTCTGTTGTTCCATGTCCAGTTCTAACTGTTGCTTCCTGACCTGCATACAGATTTCTCAAGAGGCAGGTCAGGTGGTCTGGTATTCCCATCTCTTTCAGAATTTTCCACAGTTTATTGTGATCCACACAGTCAAAGGCTTTGGCATAGTCAATAAAGCAGAAATAGATGTTTCTCTGGAACTCCCTTGCTNTGTTCCATGTCCAGTTCTAACTGTTGCTTCCTGACCTGCATACAGATTTCTCAAGAGGCAGGTCAGGTGGTCTGGTATTCCCATCTCTCTCAGAATTTTCCACAGTTTATTGTGATCCACACAGTCAAAGGCTTTGGCATAGTCAATAAAGCAGAAATAGATGTTTCTCTGGAACTCCCTTGCTTTTTCCATGATCTAGTGAATGTTGGCAATTTGATCTTTGGTTCCTCTGCTTTTTCTAAAACCAGCTTGAACATCAGGAGTTCACAGTTCACGTATTGCTGAAGCCTGGCTTGGAGAATTTTGAGCATTACTTTACTAGCATGTGAGATGAGTGCAACTGTGCGGTAGTTTGAGCATTCTTTTGCATTGCCTTTCTTTGGGATTGGAATGAAAACTGACCTTTTCCAGTCCTGTGGCCCCTGCTGAGTTTTCCAAATTTGCTGGCATATTGAGTGCAGCACTTTCACAGCATCATCTTTCAGGATTTGCAATAGCTCTACTGGAATTCCATCACCTCCACTAGCTTTGTTCATAGTGATGCTTTCTAAGGCCCACTTGATTTCACATTCCAGGATATCTGGCTCTAGATGAGTGATCACACCATCATGATTATCCAGGTTGTGAAGATCATTTTTGTACAGTTCTTCTGTGTATTCTTGCCATCTCTTCTTAATATCTTCTGCTTCTGTTAGGTCCAGACCATGTCTGTCCTTTATTGAGCCCATCTTTGCATGAAATGTTCCCTTGGTATCTCTAATTTTCTTGAAGAGATCTCTAGTCTTTCCCATTCTGTTCTTTTCCTCTATTTCTTTGCATTGATCGCTGAGGAAGGCTTTCTTATCTCTTCGTGCTATTCTTTGGAACTCTGCATTCAGATGCTTATAGCTTTCCTTTTCTCCTTGGCTTTTCACTTCTCTTCTTTTCACAGCTATTTGTAAGGCTTCCCCAGACATTTTGCTTTTTTGCATTTCTTTTCAATGGGGATGGTCTTGATCCCTGTCTCCTATACAATGTCACGAATCTCAGTCCATAGTTCATCATTTACTCTATCTATCAGATCTAGCCCCTTAAATCTATTTCTCACTTCCATTGTATAATCATAAGGGATTTGGTTTAGGTCATACCTGAATGGTCTAGTGGTTTTCCCTGTTTTCTTCAATTTAAGTCTGAATTTGGTAATAAGGAGTTCATGATCTGAGCCACAGTCAGCTCCTGGTCTTTTTTTTGCTGACTATATAGAGCTTCTCCATCTTTTGCTGCAGAGAATATAATCAGTCTGATATCAGTGTTGACCATCTGGGGATGTGGATTTGCAAATGAAACCATATCACCAAATATCCACCAGATTTCACTACACATCTACCAGAATGGCTGACACTAAAAAGACTGATAACTTTAAATGTTGGTAAAGATGTGGAACTCTCATACTTTGTTGATGGAAGTGTGCAATAGTCCAACCACTTTGGAAAACATTCTGGCAGTTTCTTATAAAACTAAACATACCTTACCCTGTGACCTAGCAATTTCATTCTTAGTTTGTTACACAAGGGAAATGAAACATATTCACAAAAAGATGAAAAAAAATTCATGACATCTTTATTTGCAATGTTTGTTAACTGGAAATAACCCAGGAGAGTATGTAAACAGGCATTCATACACAGGAATGCTAATCAACATAAAAATAACTAGGATACATGCAAGAACATGAATGGATCTCAAAAACATTACACTTAGTGAAAGAAGCCTTACACAAAAGAATTCATCCAATTTTTTATATGAAGCTTTAGAACCACAAAAGTAATCTGTTGTGGAAAAAATCAAAACAGTGGATGCCTCAGACAGTAGAAGTTAGGACTGACTGAGAAGAGTTGGGTGAATTTTCTGGGGTGATAAAAATGTTCTATCATTTTTATGGGTGTTTGAGTTACAGGGGTATGCATTTGAATGGTATGTTTAAGATGCTTAAGTTCCATACTTTATAATGAAATATTGAACTCTAGTTAATGATATGCATGCTGAAGTGTGGAGGTGTGACAGTCACTGACATTTGCAACTCATCTTGAAATATCTAAAAAGTAAGATGGATTGATAGATGGAAAGGTATATGATAAAGCACAAACATGTTAACAATTCTAGAATATAGATGGCAAGTATAAGGGTGATTACTGCACAATCTTCCAACTCTGCTTATGTTTGAAAATTTTCATAATAAAATGTGTAGGAAAAAATAATAACATGTATTACAATTGTCACCTGTGATAGACTGTGCTCCTGGGCTACACGAATAGTCACTGATAATTAGCTTATGTCAGCACTTCAGAGGGAACCTGACTGGTCAGCTGAAAGGAGTTTATTAAGCATGAAAAGATTCTCAGAACTTATTTTGACTAAGATGAGTGAGTGTTTTAATTTCCATGAGAGTCTTTGCCAGTACATCCCTGGGTCTATCACCTTTCAACTTAGGACTGAACATTGAGAGGTCTTATAGCACAGAATCTGACATCAATAGTTAACAAGTTAAGGACCCCTGGCTGGGGAGTGGGGGTGTGGATATAACAGCCAAAGGCAGAATGTCTGTGAAAGGTGGTAATCCGTGTTCAGATGTCTATGAAGTGGGATGGAAAGTGACAAGGATTATAACTGAAGTGGGCTCATCACAAGGCAGCTCCACTGGGGCCTCTCAGTAGGGGGGCTCACTAGGAATTATCTGTGCCTGGAAGAAACCTTTTCAGAACAAGTCTATAATACTGCGAATCTTCAAACACAAAACACAGCGACTCTTTCTGAAACCTCTTTCCCAGAAAAGCTAACTACTATAACTTTTTCTTGGCATCTGACACACAAACAGCCAATATTAAGTGATTTAGAAAAAATGTCTTAAATAATTATCCTTTATTGCATTTCTTTATCTGAGTTACCATTTTTCCTGAACTCTATATATGCCACAATAGAAGATGATATGCCAGCAGAATTTCTTTTTGTTTTTCCATAGAAAAACAGACCCAAATGTATTTTTCTCACTTTTTCATGGTTGAGGGCAGAAGGAGAATCTGGATTACTGTGGAACAGTTTTAAGTATTTATTAAAGATGTCAGAATGCATTAGGAGCCTTGAGACAAAATGGGCACAGTGATGATTTTCTAGAGAATACAATATGATAATTAGAGTGACCAGTCACAGAAGCCACAGCTCAATATGCCTCGCATTATGGAGAATAAACTCCACCTCCAACTTAGCCATTAGCATTTACAGAAGGCACAGATGATGAAACTTCTAACAAAACTGATTATCAGAAGGACAGCAGGGGATACCATCTATTGGTCTAAGAACTTCTATATGAAATAATTGATTTTGCACACACACATATTCACTTATACACATGTACCCAGATGTTTACATATATACCTTTATAAATATACAAACTATATATATTCATATTTATATTACATAATGCTGGAATTTAAACCACTGTAGCCAATCCGTAGAATATGATGTGTTTTGAAACAGAAAGTCTATTAGACTAGACTTTTAAAACTATTCCAAATTAAATAAAATCTTAAACAAGTGTTAAAAGCTATATTAAAGGTGAGGTATTAATAGTACAAATCAGATTTACATTCAGTTCAGTTCAGTCACTCAGTTGTGTCCAACTCTTTGCAACCCCGTGAATCACAGCACGCCAGGCCTCCCTGTCCATCACCAACTCCCGGAGTTCACTCAGACTCACGTCCATTGAGTCACTGGTTGGAAACATATTTGAGCATGGACACAAGAGAAGCTATGCAGCTACTTTGCCTGTGTCCTGCTTCCTCCGTGCTTTTAGCTTGGAGAATTTTCTCAAGGCATAATTAGAAAGACCCTCCAAGTACTTATGAAAATTTCCTTTACATGAGCTATCTAATTTTAGTTGCCCCTAGAAACACTTCCACAAAACATTTTAATACCATGATTACTAGTTTCCGCTCTCTAAGGGTTTAGATTACTACTCCCTTGGCATTGAGCTTCTCAGGTGACTCAGAGGTAAAGAATCCACCTGCCAATGCAGGAGACACAGAAGATAAGAGTTCAATCCCTGGGTTGAGAAGATCCCCTGGGAGAAGAAATGGCAACCCACCCCAGTATTCGTGCCTGGAGAATCCCGTGGACAGAGGAGCATGGTGGGCTGCAGTCCACAGGGTGGCAAAGAGTTGGACATGACTGAGTATGCACGCACCTTGGCTCTACCACGTCAGTTACCACTTCTGTACCTGCTTGACTTTCTATCCTGTGAAAATGTGTTGAAACCTTTCATCTACTGAAGTGGTCTTTCTAGTTTTTTTTGCACAGAGTGTGCAGGTGGTAGTTGTATTATTTTATTCCTGCCCTGTCATTTTATTAGGGTTTCAGGGGAAGACTGCTACATTTAATTGGTATGTTTTTAGAAAAACCTAGAGTCAAATTTGCACTTGCATTGCAGCAGCTAGCCTTAGCCACGGTTGTTTCACTTCTAATTATTTTTCATCTATTTTTTTAAATCTTTATTATAATTTTCCTAATTTACTTTATTTCATCAATCTAAGATTATAAAACAATATTAGTCTAAGAACCACAAAGAAAGAAAAAATTCTGTCAATTAGCCTAAGAAACTATGTTAAGATCTGTTGATATTAAAACACACATTGATTCCAGAGAAAGAAAAATGAGAAAAAAATGCATTCTTAGAACTGACAAGATATGGTATCTGTTTTGTATTGTTTGCTCCTCAAATTCTGTTTGGAGGCAGGTGGAATGTTTATAACAAATGACTGAATGAGACTGCACATCGCATGGGGGTTCCGCTTGGTTGGGTGAGCTATTGGCAAAAAGGACAGAATGACATATCTCTGGCACTTGTGTTGGTACCCTGGTCACATAAGAGACACCCTCACAGACTGGCGATTCTGAGGTGCACATAATAAAAACCTCTCCTCTGATATCTGTATCTTTAAACCCCACAACTATAGCCCTTCCAAATGATATACAGGGAGTAAAAATTTATAGAATTAATCTCCAAATAAATGATGAAATTACAGAAGAACCTTTATTGGCTACTTTTTTAATAAGAGGCCAAGTTAAACCATCGATTAACTTTAAGGTATTTTGATATCATTTAATGAGACTAAATAAGGCACTGAACATAATGCCTGATACAGACCAGATCTCTAGTGAACATCTGCTGAATAATTAAACAAAATGAACTAGTTCTTTCTAAAGTTATCATGAAATAGAAATTTGAAATGTCAAGTGGTATAGTTGAAACAGAAAAAAAAAATACCTCAATTAGTTCAATCAGATGACTCTATGGTCTTGATTCTTAGCTTAGAATATCAAAGCGCTGTGTGGATGATATTTTTTAAGACTAATCAACACAGCATGGAATTCAGGACCAGGTTCTCCCCTGGGCTGAAAGCTTGCCAACCTGCAGCTCAGGCTCTTAATTTACAAAAGAAAGTAAACAAAGTGAGCTCCCAAGCTCCTACCAGCTCCTAATGTTGATTTGTTAAAACTAAAAGAAATAAAATCATGAGGAGGTCCATGGCTGAATTGCCATGCAGTCCTGACTCTTCTATCCTTGGATGAAACTACAAGGACATAACTTCCCTGCCTTCAAGGATGCCTTTTCTCATTAATATTCTTGGGAAAGCCTCTTATGAAATATACTGCCTTTGATAATAATCATAATTTTCTTGAAAATGGATCTACTAAATAAAAAATCAACAGAAGTAATTCTAGGTGAATGCTATTTAGCTAACAAGGTATTTAGCTATTTATCAAATAAACCAGAATGACATCATTTAAAGGGTGGTGCTACATAACATACCTTTGAGCCTAATGGGACCGTCAAGCAGTTTGTATGTAGGAAATCTGTTGTTTCTCTGATATGACAGCCTATTTTCCCACTCTTTGAAGCACTTCATAAGGATAAATTTATTTGGAAAACATCTTAAAGTTTTTAATAGAAATATAGTTGATTTAAAATACCATATTGATTTCAGGTGTACAGCATTTTTACCATTTGCATAAACTGTAAATAAAAGCTAAAAATTATTACATTATTTATTATCCAAAAAAAGTTATTACAAGATAATGCTATAATTCTGTTATGTAATATATCCTCATTGCTTCTGTATTTTATACATATCCGTCTGTGTCTCTTAATCCCATTACCCTAATGTTCCCTACTCCTTTCCTTCTCCCCACAAATAACCTCCAGTTTGTTTCCTATGTCTTTGAGTCTGTTTGCTTTGATATATATCTTCATTTATATTATATTTTTTACACTCCACATACAAGTGATATTATACAGTATTTGTCTATTTTTGCCTGAATTTCACTAAGTACAATATTTTTTAGGTCCATCCATGGCTGGATGGCATCACAGACTCAATTGACATGAGTCTGAGTGAACTCCGGGAGTTGGTGATGGACAGGGAGGCCTGGCGTGCTGCGATTCATGGGATCGCAAAGAGTCAGACACGACTAAGCTACTGAACTGAACTGATGTTGCTGCAAGTGACAGAAGTCCATTCTTTTCTATGGCCATATTTTCATGTTTTTGTATTCTCCAGGAGTAGAAATGCTGGGTCATACTGTAGTTCAATTTTTAGTTTTTTGAGGAGTCTCCATATAGCTTTCCATAGTGGCTGCATCAATTTATATTCCCAACAACAGTATATGAGGGTTCTCTTTCCTCCCCGTTCTCACCACATTTGTTATTACATTCTTTTGAAGACAGCCATTTTGGCAGGTGTGAGGTGATATCTCATTGTGGTTTTAACTTTCGTTTCTCTGAGGAATAGTGATGGTAAGCATCTTTCCATGTGCTTATTGGCCATCTGTATGCCTTCCTTAGGAAAATGTCTATTCATATCCTCTCCCCAGTTTTAATCAGACTATTTGCTTTTTAAAATTTTGAATTGTATGAAGTGTTTATATATTTTGGACATTAACCCCTTGTTGGTCATATCATTTGCAAATATTTTCTCCCATTTAGTAGGTCATCTTTTAATTTTCTCAGTGATTTCCTTTGCTGTGCAAAAACCTTTAAGTTTAATTGGATCCCATATGTTTATTTTTGCTTTTATTTATTTTGCTTTAGGAGACAAATCCAATAGAATATTGCAACAATTTATATCAGAGTGTTCTGCCTATGTCCTATTCTAGAGTTTTCTAATTTTAGGTCTTACATTTAGGTTTTTAACACATTTTGATTTTATGTTTTTATGTGATGTGAAGAAATGTTCGAATCTCGCTGATTTACAAACAGCTGTTCAGTTTTCCAAGCACCATTTACTTAAAAGATTGTCTTTTCTCCATTGTATACTTTTGCCTCATTTGTAATTGACTAAAAGGCAAAATGGTTGTCTGAAGAGGCCTTACAAATAGCTGTGAAAAGAAGAGAAGCAAAAGGTAAAGGAGGAAAGGAAAGATATACTCATTTGAATGCAGAATTCCAAAGAACAGCAAGGAGAGATGAGAAAGCCTTCCTCAGTGACCAATGCAAAGAAATAGAGGAAAACAATAGAAAGAGAAAGACTGGAGGTTTCTTCAAGAAAATTAGAGATACCAAGGGAATATTTCATATAAAGATGGGCACAATAATGGACAGAAGGGGTATGGATCTAAGAGAGGCAGAAGATATTAAGAAGAGGAGGCAAGAATACACAGAAGAACTGTACAAAAAATATATTCATGATGCAGATAGCCATGATGGTGTGATCACTCACCTAGAGCCAGACATCCTGGAATGTGAAGTCAAGTGGGCTATGAACAAAGCTAGTGGAGGTGATGGAATTCCAGTTGAGCTATTGCAAATCCTGAAAGATGATGCTGTGAAAGTGCTGCACTCAATATGCCAACAAATTTGGAAAACTCAGCAGTGCACACAGGACTGGAAAAGGTCATTTTCATTCCAATTCCAAAGAAAGGCAATGCCAAAGAATGCTCAAACTAACGCACAATTGCATTCATCTCACACGCTAGTAAAGGGATGCTCAAAATTCTCCAAGCCAGGCTTCAGCAATATGTGAACTGTGAACTTCCAGATATTCAAGCTGGTTTTAGAAAAGGCAGAGGAACCAGAGATCAAATTGCCAACATCCGCTGGATCATGGAAAAAGCAAGAGAGTTCCAGAGAAATATCTACTCCTGCTTTATTGACTATGCCAAAGCCTTGAACTGTGTGGATCACAATAAACTGTGGAAAATTCTGAGAGAGATGGGAATACTAGACCACCTTACCTACCTCCTGAGAAATCTGTATGCAGATCAAGAAACAACAGTTAGAACTGGACATGGAACAACAGACTGATTCCAAATAGGAAAAGGAGTACGTCAAGGCTGTATATTGTCATCCTGCTTATTTAACTTATATGCAGAGTACATCATGTGAAATGCTGGGCTGGATGAAGCACAAGCTGGAATCAAGATTGCTGGGAGAAATATCAATAACCTCAGATATGCAGATGACAACACCCTTATTGCAGAAAGCAAAGAAGAACTAAAGAGCCTCCTGAGGAAAGTGGAAGAAGAGAGTGAAATGCTGGCTCAAAACTCAACATTCAGAAAACGAAGATCATGGGATCCAGTCCCATCACTTCATGGCAAGTAAATGGGGAAACAATGGAAACAGTGAGAGACTTTATTTTGGGGGGCTCCAAAATCACTGCAGATGGTGACTGCAGCCATGACATTAAAAGACACTTGCTCCTTGGAAGAGAAGCTATGACCACCTTAGACAGCATACTAACAAGCAGAGACATTACTTTGCCAACAAAGGTCCATCTAGTCAAGGCTATGGTTTTTCCAGTAGTCATGTATGAACGTGAGAGTTGGACCATAAAGAAAGCTGAACACCGAAGAATTGATGCTTTTGTAGTGTGGTGTTGGAGAAGACTCTTGAGAGTCCTTTAGACTGCAAGAAGATCAGCCAGTCCATCCTAAAGAAATCAGTCCTGAATATTCATTGAAAGGACTGATGCTGAAGCTGAAACTCCAATACTTTGGCTATCTGATGTGAAGAACTGACTCACTGGAAAAGACCCTGATGCTGGGAAATATTGAAGGCAAGAGGAGAAGGGGATGATAGAGGATAAGATGGTTGGATGGCATCACTGACTTGATGGACATGAGTTTGAGTAAGCTCTGGGAGTTGATAATGGACAGGGAAGCCTGGTGTGCTTGCACTCTATGGGTTCACAAAGAGTCGGACATGACTGAGCAACTGAACTGAACTGTCAAAGACCTGGATTTATTTATTGGCTCTCCAATTTGTTTCATTGATCTATGTGTCTGTTTTTGTGCCAAAACCATGCTGTTTTGATTAATGTAGTTTTTACAGTATAGTCTGAAGTCTGGGAGAGTGATCCCTTCAGTTTTGCTCTTTTTTTCCCTCAAGATTGCTTTGACAATTCAGTTTCTTGTGGTTCCATATACATTTTAGGATTATTTGTTTCTGTGAAAAATGTCATGGATATTTTGATAGAGATTGCACTGAATTTATAGATTGCTTTAGGTAGTTTGGCTATTTGCTGCTGCTGCTGCTAAGTTGCTTCAGTCATGTCTGACTTTGTGTGACCCCATAGATGGCAGCCCACCAGGCTCCCCCATCCCTGGGATTCTCCAGGCAAGAACACTGCAGTGGGTTGCCATTTTCTTCTCCAATGCATGAAAGTGAAAAGTGAAAGTGAAGTTGCTCAGTCTGACTCTTAGTGACCCATGGACTGCAGCCTACCAGGCTCCTCCATCCTGGGATTTTCCAGGCAAGAGTACTGGAGTGGGTTGCCATTGCCTTCTCCTTGGCTATTTGAACAATATTAATTCTTCCAATTAAAGAGTACAGAATATCTTTCCACTTCTTTTTATTGTCTTCTATTTTCTTTCCAATAGTTTTCTAGAATATAGGTTTTCACCTCTTTGGTTGTTTATTCCTAGGTATTTTATTCTATTGATTTGTTTTGAAATGAGATTGTTTTCTTGATTTCTCTTTCTGATAGTTTTTTTATTGGTATCTAGAAAAATGATAGGCTTCTGTATATTAAACTAGTATCTTGAAACTTTGCTGAATCCATTTATTAGTTTTAACAGTTTCTGTGCAGAGACTTTAGGGTTCTCTCTATAAAGCACCATTTCATTTGCAATTGGAGAAGGAAATGGCAACTCACTGCAGTATTCTTGCCTGTAGAATCTCATGGGCAGCAGAGTCTGATGGGCTTCAGTCCATGGTGTCACAAGAGTCAGATATGATGACTTAGTGACTAAACCACCACCACTACCATCTGCAAACAGTGACAGTTTAATACCTCTCTTGTAATCTGGATGACCTTTATTTCTTTTCTTCTCTGATTGCTATGGCTATGATTTCCAGTACTATGTTAAACAGAAGTGGCAAGTGTGGGCATCCTTGTCTTGTTCTTAAATTTAGTGGAAAGACTTTCAACTTTTCACTGTTGAGTATGATACTATCTGTTGGTTTGTCATATTTTGTTGAGATAGGTTCCCTTTATTATGCTGAGATATTTTTCCTCTATACCCACTTTGACAAGAGTTTTTATCATGAATGGATAAAATTCACATGTGGCTCCTGACTTGTGCTGGCTACAGACAGAGTTCTGATACTTTGCTATGCCTGCACAGGTGCTGGTCACTCTGCTAAGACACAGTGTTAAGTGCAAGTCCCCTTTATCCCTCACAGCCAATCACTGCCCCCAGCCTCTACCACCATCACCCTCTATGGCATCACAGAGAACGAGCTGTGGTAGAGCAACTACCATCAGTGATCTGGGCTGCTTCTGGGGCTCTGTTTGAGGAAGCACCAACAGTGGCCACTGCCACTCCACCCCAGCTCCTTGTTGGGACCAGGTTGCCTCTATGTCCCATAGTTGAGCCTTTGATTCAGTCATGGCTGCCCCAGGTCGAGTGCTGTAGTGTGATAAGGAGCATTTGCTCACTTTGAGCTGGGGTGTTTAGCCGGCAGTTGTGGGAAAACTGGAAGATGCTTAGGTCATACCTTTCTCTGCCCTGCCTCAAAGGCAAGCCAGCTAGCTCGAGGGTGGAATCTGTCCTCTTCACTGCCCTTCTCTGTGGTTCTCCAACCAACAAGGGGGCTTGTCTATCTCATGTTGAACCCAGAACTGGTGCACCAAATCTGCATTTTGGACTGCTCACTCCATAGGGCAGGTGTCTGCCTGTGTAACTCTCTCTCTTTTCCTCTGAGTCTCCTCCCAGGGGCACAGGTCCTGATCTGATCCCTTTTCTTCCCTTTCTCCCCAATTACATGTGGATCTTTCTTACAGCTTTGGTTGTACAGGAGTTCTTCTGCCAGTTTGCAGTTTGTTTTCAGTGAGAATTGCTCTACAGGATGTACTTTTGATGTGTTTGTGGAAAGAGGTGAGCTCCATGTCTTTACTCCACCATCTTGATCTGATCCCCCTTAAAAGATCAATTGCTTATTACTAGTCACAATCTATTGAGAGGCAAGAGTGGATTTTCACAAATAAAACAATACAGCTTAGGAATATAAAAATAAATTTCTCTGACATGACCAAAAGGGATCAAACCTCTTGATTAAAGTTTTGGATAGTTTATCATCCAATAGGAGTTAATTCACACTTGGGAAGTACTGATTTATAAAGCAGAAGGGATTAGATAATTCAGTTTGCAGACACTGAATAGAAAGAAAACCCTTAGAAAAGGTTAAAATATTTGAGAACATTGAAAGAAAGTAAATTACATGCGGTTCAATAGTAAAATGCAACTATAGTGGCTAGAAGTTTAAGACTCTGTAGACAGAAAGGTTAAACTACACAGTAGAGGTTATAATTATTTTCTTCACACACATCAAGAAAACTCTAAGTAGAACATGGAGTTTTCAGTGTCAAATGAGGTAAAAATATTGGCCTGATTTCAAAGAACTGCAGCAGCAAAGTGATTAGCACAAGGTGATTGAATTATGAGACAAGATTAAGGGTATTTCTTGTGTATAGGCTGGTCAGTGTAACCCAGTACCACGGAAAAGAAAAGAAGGCTGAGGATTTTATCTGAGACAAGACAGCAGTGGCTCCACTGGCATTTCACATTCATGCTATACAGAAACTGAGACTCAGGGGGACTGCCTGAGAGCTTCTATCCTTTGGGTGCTGATGGTAGAGATTTAGCCCTAATTTTCAGTTCTGTAGGTATCCCATCAGGTGAGATAATCAGAAAATCTAGTAAACCATTTTCTCACTAAACTGTGAGGGGATCTTCCAATCCTGATCATACTAACTGTTCCTGGGTAATATCAGCCAAGGGCTTATGAGTCTTGGCTCTGGGCCACTTAAATTTCTAAGGAAAAATGAGTTTTTCAGAACAGAAATCTGATGGTGGCACTATCACTTCTTTCCCCAAACATCCTGCTGTCACAGCTGTTATCACACACAAGGACACGGATGAGGCCACATCTCTCTCCCTGAAGCCAGGCTCCTGTTTTGCTCACCTTCACATCTCATGCACCCAGTCCACGGTCTGGCACATGCCAGGTGTTCATAAAGGTTTGCTGAATAATAGAACTGATAGATATTTTCAAAGAAGATGTTTCAAGGAGGAGTTTAGCTAATTAACTAAAGAAAATACAGTCTAAATGTGTGGAAAGTTTCCAGATCATGAGTTCCAAAGGAGACACTCTCCCCAAGGACTTTGGTGGAACTCCCATTCTTTGCTCTTATTTCCTGATGGTTTTAATATGAGGGTAGATGGCTTATACAACAATTAAACTGACTTGAAGAAACCTTCTCTACAGTGATGGTTACCCTTGATTCTGACTGATGTGCAAACTACAAAGTCAACAGGACCAGTGATTCTGAATTTTTCAAGTATTCTCAGAAGGGAGAACTGCTCAAGTCAATCTCACTTGTTCCTTTTGTGATGGTATCTGACCCACTAAGTAAAAAGTGTCTCTGATATACTAGCTATTTTGCAATGAGGGACAGGCCAGGTCACAGTTGAGCAAGAAAGCTTGTGCAGCTACTGCCAGTCGTAGCCCTGTGAAGGCTGATGCTTGAATTTTAACTGCTAGAGTTCAAACACTTTCTTGGACATCAAATACTTTTCTTTGATATCATGGAAAAATACATTTGACATTAGAACAAAAACGGTTTAAGCTCTTATTTTCATGGTGCAGGGAATTAAGAATCATAGAACAAATTTAGATCCAGAAGAGGAAGACTCAGGAGAAGGCAGGGAAAGAAGGGGTTAGAATAAAGAGAGGAGAATAAGAAGCCTACAACATTAAACTACGTTAAACTACAATATTAAACTCAACTAGTTAACACATAAATACACAGACACACACACACATACTTCACACTGACAGCAGATCTTCAAAACACCACCATAAAAATAGGTTTATTTCCCCACTGCCAGCTTCAACTAAATTTCCTTCTCCTGGGAAAGTGACTTGTGTATCCCAGCTCCAACCCCGACCCCATCACAGCTTCTCTGCTACCATCACCTACTGGGAATGTCTTTGAAACTAGGAAAACCACTCTGGCCCTTTATTTACTAACTGGGCCCAGCATCAATATCCCTACCTCCCAAGTGCCTAGAAATGCCCAGGGACGTATCTCCCATCAATCTCTTGACTTGTCTTCAGTCAACTCCTCTCTTTCCCCCTCAGTTGGAATCTTAGACTCACCTCACAAGGGGCCAGTTAATGAGAATGATCTCAAGCAACAGCTTCTCCTTAATGTCCCCCCAATTTACCTACATTCAACTCATCCTCATATGCATATTCGGGTTTCAGAGAATGAAACGGGTCAGGTCCAATACTCTATCTGTGCCCTTGACCGTATCTTCTCCAGTAAACTCTAGAACCATAATTTATCTTACATTCCCTATCCCTTGCCCCTATCTTCAATCATTACAATTCTTTTCTTTCCTCTGTTTTTCTTCTAATTACAAGATTTATCTTTCTCTTCTCTTTTCATTAAAACTCTCAAATACACCATTAGTTCTTTTTCCACCCCTGTTCACATACATGTCCATTGCAATCTGGCTTTATCACACACACTCTCCCTGCCCACCCTATGTAATTCTCCCGCACTGGCTTGCAAAATCTAATGGGAACCCTTCAGCCTTTAAAATACTCATACTTATTATTAAACATCAAACTGGTGATACTTCACTTTTCCAAATTCCTTCCTCTTTTAAGTTAACTTCCCCGGTGAGGAGTTTCACCATCTACTCAAATCTTACAACAAGCAGGGCCTTAATTTCACAACTGCTTTTTTCTTATATATCCCAAGGCCAAATAATCACAACAGCTTGCCTATCTTGAGTCTTATAGAGCTCTTATATTTGTCTTTTCCTTTGTCTAGTTCAGGCTCTTATAATTTTATCTTTAGATTATAGCCACAGCTTCCTCATTTATCTCTCTGCTTCCCACTTTACACATCTAATTCTTTAACGTGAGCTTCTGGACTATTCCCATGCTTAAAACTCCCCACTGACCGCCTAGTCATTCATGTCCTCTTAATATAATAGTTTATGTTTACAAACACTGAATGAGTTGAAACTCTCCATATTCTCTGTGCTGATTTTTACATCCAGACCTTTGCTTATGTTGTTCTTTCTGCCTGGACACCTTTCTCTCGCTAATCTTTATTTCAAGCAAGTTTATCCCTTAAGAACCAGATTACCAGTGACTTCTTCCAGGAAGCTCTCCTTGACATGCCCATGCTACCACTGGCTTCTCTACACACTCTCGTAGTTTCTCTGAGAGCCCCTTATCTTTGATTACTTAATACGCCTAGCTCTCCCATTTATAAAATATGTCCCTTTCCTGAGGGCAAGAACTGAATGTTTATATCCTTAGAACTGCAGTTCCTGATTCATGTTTAAAGTTCAGTAAATGTATATTGAATGAATAAATCAATGAACCACTGGAGCCT
The DNA here is from genome assembly GCA_006408695.1 of Aepyceros melampus. NCBI lineage: Eukaryota > Metazoa > Chordata > Mammalia > Artiodactyla > Bovidae > Aepyceros > Aepyceros melampus. The sequence continues at coordinate 17,945 of SJXQ01012289.1, forward strand.
TTTCATGAAATACAGGAAAGCTGAGGCCATATGGATTCAACTGATTTTGATGTGCTTCATAAAAGTAAGAATCTTCAGAAGGCAACCGATTAAACAGAAGATTAAGCTAAAGCCCAAGGCCCAAGGAATGTAAGCAGAGAATCTTTGGAGACAGATTTATTATGGACAAGAACTCAGTGAGAGAGTGTCAAGAGAGATTAATACATAAAGACCCGTAGGAAGTGATGGCAGATTAAACTGATAGCTTTTGGAAATTTGGTGCTTGTCATTCTCCTGTTTAAGCTGTGATACGGATATAGCCACAACTTATTTATTTCTCAAGGAAACTGAAGGTCAAGGTTTAAAACTGTCGACTAAGGGGTGCTGGGGAATGAATGTCCATGAAACACTATAGTGTGTCTTAGTCATTCAGTCGTGTCCAATTCTTTGTAGACTGTCAGGCTCCTCTGTCCATGGAATTCTTCAGGCAAGAATACTGGAGTGGGTAGCCATTCCCTTTTCTAGGGAATCTTCCTGACCCAGGGAGTGAACTTGGATCTTCTGCATTGCAGGCAGATTCTTTACCATCTGAGCCATCAGGGAAGCCCATGAAACAGTATAAGTTATGAAAAAAAGGACAACAACTTTCTCCAACAGGACAGAGGATGCACAGGTCTTCCCTGGGAGGAAGATCTATGTTTACCATGGTGGTGGGATATAGAAATTTAGCCTTCATTTAGATAGGAAGGCAATCTTGACGCTTAAGAACTAATAACAATGTCTAGCAACGGAGGGATATTGGTGGTTCTTGAGACTGCCTATAATCATCATCAGTTTTCTTCCTGACACTACTCAAAATGAAAATACAGCCTAAATAGAAACAGTATGTTTGCTGTCTTTGCTACAAGACAAATTCCTTAACCACCCATTCTAAAAGAATGGCCTCACTCAAGCCCCTTCTGTTTGGAAGTTCTGGAGATAGTGCTTTCAAGAACCACAGATCAAGAACAGCTGGGGTAGGGGAAAGTAGTTTCCCTCTTCACGTTTCAAGGGTAATGTAAAAACGCTTACCATACGGGCCTAGGCAGCTTGTTTGCTTCTGTTTTTTAAAATTATTGGGAATATTATCTGCTATTTTATCACTCACTTCCTACATGTTAAAAATAGGCTTATTGTCAACAATATATTAAAAATGCACATAACCCTTTCAGTGAACTTTAGTCAGAATTGTGTAGCTAGTCATAGTCAATTTCTCTTACTATAGTCTTTAAGTAAACTAATCTCCAAATTTCTTTTCCAGGTTGATTTTTTTCAAAGTAGTTATGGGCATATGATAGATTTCAGGGCTTCCCAGGTGGCTCAGTGGTAAAGAATCTGCCTGCTAATGCAGGAGGTGCAGGTTTAACCCCTGGATTGGGAAGTTCCCTGGAGAAGGAAATGGCAACCCACTCCAGTATTCTTGCCTGGGAAATCCCATGGACAGAGGATTCTGGCCAGCTATAGTCATGTGGCGGCAAAAGAGTTGAAAACAACTTAGTCACTAAACAACAACAACAAAGATAGCAGAGCAGTAAGACTCTCCTGTAAAATAATCCAGGAGATATACAATATGGTAGATCACAGTTTTCAAAGAAAGTTAGAAAATGTAGTTGTGACAATGGGTTATATAAAAAAAAGTTGGACAACATTATTATGAATGCTCTCAGTGTTTGAAGAAAAGGAAATCTCTCTATGCTTGATTTGGACACTTCCAATTGAATCCGTGTGCTGTAAAATTCTTCTCAAATAGAATACTGTTTTGAACTAAGACAGACTTGATCACTTGCCAAACAAAGTTCCATGTTTCTCTTTTGCTTCCAAAGTGACATCTCTAATAGCTGGACCATGGATGATCCTAAAATTATAATTGTATGTTTTTTTAATAACAAAATATAGATTTGAATCTGTGAGAAAAATACTCAAAAACACCACCACAGTTTTTTCTTTTCATCTAACAGATTTCTTTCTTTCAAAACTCATATGGTACATCTCTTGAGAGGAACATAATTACTCAGTTAAAAGCTGTACTTTAAGGCAAATTGACAGCCAGAATACCCACGAAACCAGCCAATGACTCAGAGCAGTTATCTCTGGGTGGGAGGGGTACTGAAGATTTTACAAAGTTTTTACATTCTGTTTTATGCTGACTGTGGCTCAATCATGAACTCCTTATTGCCAAATTCAGACTTAAATTGAAGAAAGTAGGGAAAACCACTAGATCATTCAGGTATGACCTAAACCATATCCATTATGATTATACAGTGGAAGTGAGAAATAGATTTAAGGGCCTAGATCTGAGAGACAGAGTGCCTGATGAACTATGGACTGAGGTTCGGGACATTGTACAGGAGACAGGGATCAAGACCATTCCCATAGAAAAGAAATGAAAAAAAGCAAAATGGCTGTCTGAGGAGGCCTTACAAATAGCTGTGAAAAGAAGAGAAGTGAAAAGCAAAGGAGAAAAGGAAAGATATAAGCATCTGAATGCAGAGTTCCAAAGAATAGCAAGGAGAGATAAGAAAGACTTCCTCAGCGATCAATGCAAAGAAATAGAGGAAAAGAACAGAAT
>SJXQ01012290.1:0-17543 GCA_006408695.1 Aepyceros melampus
ACACACACACACACACATACATATACACACAAAACAAGACTATGTAAGGACTACTAACAGTTGCCCCCACCCTGAGTCATTAAAATAACTTTAGACATGAGCTTCAAGAATGTATGGTTATCAGTAAAGAACTACTTTCATCGGAGATCTCTTAATTTAATATGATCCTCTGTATTTACTTAAGAGTATTTCTCCAAAATAAATTTTCTATAATCATTTGACTAAGCCTTTTAGCCACTCTAAGGTGAGTGCAGAGAGCTGGGCAGTCAGGCAAGAAAAGGGGAATTTATTAGAGGGGAAAGAGAGGATGACTGGCCTTTAAGGAGAACCAGTGTCCTCCTTTTCTGACGGAGTCCTTATATCCCACCAATGAAAAATTATCTGAAGGGATGGTCATGTAGCTGGAGGCCTGGAATCTGGTGGTCTCACAGCTTTGAGAAGATAGACACCACTGAGATAACAGGATGCCATTTGTTCAGTTTCACAGATCACCGTGATTTGATTCTTTGTTTGTGAGGTCGATATAATGAGCCATCTTATCAATGAGACCCCATGTGAGCCCTATCAGTCACCCTTACCATTGTTTCTCTGAAAATAAGAAGAGCACTATGATTTCTTTTAAATTATATTTTTTGAAAAATAAACAGTAATTCTGTTTTGTTGGACATAAGTTCCCCCCACGTAATTTTTTTTTTTTTTAAAGTAAGTGAGAACTTCCCTGGTGGCACAGTGGATAGGAATCTGGCTGCCAATGCAGGGGACACAGGTTCTATCCTTGGTCTGGGAGGATTCCATATGCTGCAGAGCAACTAAGGCTGCAAGCCATGACTACTGAGCCTGTGTGCCACAATTACTGAGGCTCATGTGTCCTAGGGCCTGTGCTCTCCAACAAGAGAAGCCACAGCAATGAAAAGCCTGAGCATTGCAATGAAGAGTAGCTTCATTCATGGCCACCAGAGAAACCAATGAAGACCCAGAACAGCCAAAAATATATAAGATCATTTTTTTTAAGCAAGCTAACTTTTAAGATAATTAAGTTCTTTGTTGTTGTCTAGTGGCTCAGTAGCGTCTGACTCTTTGCAATCCCATGGACTGCAGCAGGCAAGGCTCCACTGTCCTTCACCATCTCCTGGAGTTTGCTAAACAAATCCACTGAGTCAGTGATGTCATCCAACCATCTCCTCCTTTGCTGTCCCCCTCTCCTCCTGCCTTCTATCTTTCCCATCGTCAAGGTCTTTTCTAATGAGTTGGCTCTTTGGATCAGGGGGCCAAAATATTGGAGTTTCAGTATCAGCATCAGTCCTTCCAATGAATATTCAGGGTTGATTTCATTTAGGATTTACTGGTTTGATCTCCTTGCAGTCCAAGGGACTCTCAAGAGTCTTCTCCAACATCACAGTTTGAAAGTATCAATTCTTCAGCCTTTGGAATTCAATTGTGGTAGGAAGTCAGGGGAATTAATTTGATTCCATTTTAATCAGATGAATACGAGCTTTGAATTAGCTCATGGAAATGGTACTATTGTCAACCTATTTACTTTTAATCATTTGCAATTTTTAGGGCATATTAAAAAGCAGGGACATTACATTGCCAACAAAGGTCCATCTAGTCAAGGCTATGGTTTTTTCAGTGGCCATGTATGGATGTGAGAGTTGGACTATAAAGAAGACTGAGCGCCAAAGCATTGATGCTTTTGAACTGTGGTGTTGGAGAAGACTCTTTGAGAGTCCCGTGGACTGAAAGGAGATCCAGGGAGTCCATCCTAAAGAGATCAGTCCTGGGTGCTCACTGGAAGGACTGATGTTGAAGCTNGCGCACAATTATAAAGATCTAAACACGGCAAAGGTTCTAGCCAATTGAGTCATCCTGCCTGATGGAAAATCAAAGGATTCATGAGCCATTTCTGCTACTGACTCATGAGCTAGTTTTTTACTTAGTGATAATAAACCAAGATAATAACCCAATGAGAATGAAGTATCAATAGTTAGTTTCATTACTGATGTTAAAAATTGAATCCATAGAGGCTTTGTGGTGACACTTTTGCTCCTAAGGACTTAGTGGTGACACTTTTGCCCTTAAGGACTAAACCAGTACTCAATCTATGACTATAACATGTATATGGCTGCTGCTGCTAAGTCACTTTAGTTGTGTCTGACTCTGTGCGACCCCGTAGACCGCAGCCCACCAGACTCCCCCGTCCCTGGGATTCTCCAGGCAAGAACACTGGAGTGGATTGCCATTTCCTTCTCCAATGCGTGAAAAGTGAAAGTGAAGTCGCTCAGTCGTGTCCGACCCTCAGCGACCCCATGGGCTGCAGCCTTCCAGGCTCCTCCATCCAATTACATCCTAAATTAAAGGTTTTCCATGAAGCTAAAATTGAGCCTTTACTTCTTGTTATGAGGCATAGGCTTGCCATCATAATTTACAACATATTCTCTAGTCCTCACCACACTTAAAATGGTAGGAACTGAGATATGTATTTCAGATTTCTTTTGTTTAATTTTGGTTAAGGCACAGAAACTTATAAAATCCAAAAATGTTTAAACAATATCATTATAAGTACACTAAAATAATAATTGTAGCTAACGTTTTTAGAGCTTACTCTATGAACAAACATTATTCTAAGAATGTTAACCTTTGAGACAAACTTATATTATTATGTCCACTTTATATAGGAAAAACTAAGACAGAGGTAAGTAACTTGCCCAAAATGATGCAATTAGTAAGCTGAAAATAAGGATTTGTTTTCATGGAAGCCATGCTTTAGGTAGTCTTCTACTTGTTCTTTGACTGCTGCTGCTGCAGTTGTGTCTGATTCTGTGTGACCCTATGGACTGTAGCCCACTAGGCTCCTCTGTTCATGGAATTCTCCAGGCAAGAGTGCTGGAGTGGGTTGCCATGCCCTCCTCCAGGAGGCCTGCCCAATACAGAGACTGAGCCTGGGTCTCCTGCAATCCATGCAGATTCTTTATCACTGAGCTACCAAGAAAGCACTATTCTCTGACGGCTGCTGCTGCTGCTGCTAAGTTGCTTCAGTCGTGTCTGACTCTGTGCGACTCCATAGACGACCTGGGATTCTCTAGGCAAGAATACTGGAGTGAGTTGCCATTTCCTTCTCCAGTGCATGAAAGTGAAAAGTGAAAGTGAAGTTGCTCAGTCATGTCCGACTCTTCACGACCCCATGGAGTGCAGCCTACCAGGCTCTTCCACCCATGGGATTTTCCAGGCAAGAGTACTGGAGTGGGGTGCCATTGCTTTCTCCATTCTCTGACTAGATAAGTTCAAATGACGTGTCTCTGAATTTGTTTAGTCTTTCTTCTAATTGATAAAGTATGCTATCAGTATTCTGTACTACATTTTCCATGTCATTTATTGTATTCTTTAGCTCCAGTATTTCTCTTATTTATTATTATTTTTTAATTTGTTGTTCAATTGCAAGTTCAGTCACTCAGTTGTGTCTGATTGTTTGCGATCCCATGGACTGCAGTACCCCAGGCCTCCCTGTCTATCTCCAACTCCTGGAGTTTACTCAAACTCATGTCCATTGAATTAGTGATCTCATCCAACCATCTCATCCTCTGTCATCCCCTTCTCCCTGTGCCTTAGTCATTCCAGCATTAGGATCTTTTCAAAAGAGACAGTTCTTCACATCAGGTGGCCAAAGTTTGGAGTTTCAGCTTCAGCATCAGTCCTTTCAATGAATATTCAGAACTAATTTCCTCTAATATGGACTGGTTGGACCTCTTTGCTGTCCAAGGGGCTCTCAAGAGTCTTCTCAACACCACAGTTCAAAAGCATCAATTCTTTGGTGCTCAGCTATCCTTATGATCCAACTCTCACATCCATACATGACTACTGGAAAAACCATAGCTTTGACTAGATGGATCTTTGTTGGCAAAGTAATGTCTCTGCTTTTGAATATGCCGTCTAGCTTGGTCATAACTTTTCTTCCAAGAAGCAAACATCTGTTAATTTCATGGCTACAGTCACCATTTTCAGTGATTTTGGAGCCCCCAAAATAAAGTCTCTCACTATTTTGCCATCTATTTGCCATGAAGTGATGGGACCAGATGCCATGATCTTAGCTGAATTTGAATGTTGAGTTTTAAGCCAGTTTTTTCACTCTCCTCTTTCATTTTCATCAAGAGGCTCTTTAGTTCTGCTTCATTTTCTGCTATAAGGGTGGTGTCAACTGCATATCTGAGGTTATTGATATTTCTCCCAGAAATCTTGATTCCAGCTTGTGCTTCATCCACTCCAGCATTTCTCATGATGTACACTGCAAATAAGTTAAAGAAGCAGGGTTACAATATACAGTCTTGAAGTATTCCTTTCCTGATTTGGAACCAGTCTGTTGCTCCATGTCCAGTTCTAAGTGTTGCTTTTGACCTGCAAAGAGGTATTTCAAGAGGCAAGTCAAGTGGTCTGGTATTCCCATCTCTTGAAGAATTTTCCACAGTTTAATGTGGTCCACACAGTCAAAGTTTTTGGCATAGTCAATAAAGCAGAAATAGATGTTTTTCTGGAACTCTCTCACTTTTTCCATGATCCAGCAGATGTTGGGAATTTTATCTCTGGTTCCTCTGCCATTTCTAATTCCAGCCTGAACATCTGGAAATTCATGATTCACGTACTGTTGTAGCCTGGCTTGGAGAATTTTGAGCAATTCTTTACTAGCGTGTGAGATGAGTGTTATTATGTGGTACTTTGAGCATTCTTTGGCATTGCCTTCTTGGGGATTGAAATGAAAATTGACCTGCTCTAATCCTGTGCCACTGCTGAATTTTCCAAATTTGCTGCATATTGAGTGCAATACTTTCACAATATCATCTTTTAGGATTTGAAATAACTCAACTGAAATTCCATCACCTCCACTAGCTTTGTTCATAGTGATGCTTTCTAAGGCCCACTTGACTTTGCATTCCAGGATGTTTGGCTCTGGGTGAGTGATCACACCATCATGATTATCTGGGTCATGAAGATCTTTTTTTTACAGTTCTATGTATTCTTGCCAGCTCTTCTTAATATCTTCTGCTTCTGTTAGGTCTGTACAGTTTCTGTCCTTTACTGAGCCCATCTTTGCATGAAATGTTCCCTTAGTATGTCTAATTTTCTTGAAGAAATCTCTAGTCTTTCCCATTCTATTGTTTTCCTCTTTTCTTTGCACTGATCACTGAGGAAGGCTTTCTTATCTCTCCTTGCTATTCTTTGGAACTCTGCATTCAAAAGAGTATATCTTTCCTTTTCTCCTTTGTCTTTTACTTCTCTTCTTTTCACAGCTATTTATAAGGCCTTCTCAGACAGCCGTTTTGCTGTTTTGCACTTTTTTTCTTGGGGATGGTCTTGATCCCTGTCTCTTGTACAATGTCATGAACCTCCATCCATAGTTCATCAGGGACTATGTCTATCAGATCTAGTCCCTTAAATCTATTTCTCACTTCCACTGTATAGTCATAAGGGATTTGATTTAGGTCATACCTGAATGGTCCAGTATTTTCCCTACTTTCTTCAATTTAAGTCTGAATTTGGCAATAAGGAGTTCATGATCTGAGCCACAGTCAGCCCCAAGTCTTATTTTTGCTGACTGTATAGGGCTTCTCCATCTTTGACTGCAAAGAATATAATCAATCTGATCTCAGTGTTTACCATCTGGTGATGTGCATGTGTAGAGTCTTCTCTTGTGTTTTAGTGAGGGTGTTTGCTATGACCAGTGCGTTCTCTTGGCAAAACTCTATTAGCCTTTTTTCCTGCTTCATTCTGTACTCCAAGGCCAAATTTGCCTGTTACTCCAGGTGTTTCTTGACTTCCTACTTTTGTATTCAGTCCCCTATAATGAAAGCACATCTTTTTTGGGTGTTAATTCTAGAAGGTCTTGTAGGTCTTCATAGAACTGTTCAACTTCAGCTTCTGCAGCATTATTGGTTGGGGCATAGACTTGAATCACCGTGATATTGAATGGTTTTCCTTGGAAATGAACAGAGATCATTCTGTCATTTTTGAGACTGCATCCAAGTACTTAATTTCAAACTCTTTTGTTGACTATGATGGCTACTCCATTTCTTCTAAGGGATCTTGCCCACAGTAGTAGATATGATGATCTTCTGAGTTAAATTCACCCATTTCAGTCTATTTTAGTTTGCTCATTCCTAAAATGTTAACGTTCACTCTTGCCATCTCCTGTTTGACCATTTCCAATTTGCCTTGATTGATAGACCTAACATTCCGGGTTCCTATGCCATACTGCTCTTTACAGCATCAGACTTTGCTTCTATCACCAGTCACATCCACAGCTCAGTGTTGTTTTCACTTTGGCTCCATCTCTTCTTTCTTTCTGGAGTTATTTCTCCACTGATATCCAGTAGCATATTTGGCACCTACTGACCTGTGGAGTTTATCTTTCAGTGTCCTATTTTTTGCCTTTTCATACTGTTCATAGGGTTCTCAAGGCAAGAATACTGAAGTGGTTTGCCATTCCCTTCTACAGTAGGCCACATTTTGTCAAACTTACAGCCTTAAAATCCAGTAGAACCAATAATAACCCTACATTTCCCTTGGGATAAAGTCTAGACTCTTAAGAGCCCTTTCTAATCCTCTCAGAAGCTCACCTAGAGAACTTTCCATCAGACGGGGCAAGGACCAGTTTTTATTTTGTCACCTTTGTAGCATGAGCACCAAGTACCACACCTGACTCATTAATTACTTGTTAAATAAAGATTTTCATAATGCTTTCTCTGACCTTCATGTCCTGAGGAATTCATTCTTCTATATCTCTGTATCACCACTTGCCTATTCTTCTAATAGCACTTAGCCTATATATTTATTTGTTTGGCTAATATTTTATTTCTCATATAGCATAGTTTTCTACATCTGGTAGGTTTTCAGCTATTGAGTAAATGAGTGGCTTAGGGTCAGAAAGAAAATCTGGAATATTTTTATTGAATGTTGCTTGTAATTGAGTTTTGTCTTTTAAGTAGAGACCTGTATTCACCAGAATTGCAAAGGACATCAAATCTCAAGAGAAAAGCTGATTACTCAAGGAACTGAATTTCTCAGGGGTTGCAGATGGCTGAGACATGTGTAAGGATTTTGTGCACAAGTACTATGACATAGAAAAGGTATAAATGATTGTAGAATAGCATCACTGCAGGCATGATGTAAACGGATGGTCAGGTGGTATCTGGCACAATTTCAGACAAAAGTTTTCATATAGATAATGTTGCACATAGCTTCTCTAACTATGTAGTTTGGCAGTCCCAATTGTGAAAGAACTCCATGGAGAAAATAAAAAGTTCTTAATTGAAATCATAGATGGGAAAGAAATATCTAGAGTACTTTTGGGAACTCTTATTACATGATGTACTGTGTAAAACTCTTGTGACACTCTTCAGGGTATAATAAAATTCCATAATTTTCTTCACAGCCTGAATAATCAGACACATATTTCTATAAATGTGACATACTGAAAATGAGTCTTGAGAGATCTGGCATTTATATTAGTTATACTTGCCTGCACAATTAATAATAGGTATTTGAATAATTGCTATAAGAATAACTTGAAATGTCATGTTTTTATGCCTAAAAGAGTTTACAAATATCACCTTATTAGAAAAAAATCTATGTAAAATGCTTTATCACCCATTTATCTATTTACCAGATGTTCAATACCAAAATCAGATTAATTATATTCTTTGTAGCCAAAGATGGAGAAGCTCTATACAGTCAGCAAAAACAAGACTTGGGGCTGACTGTGGCTCAGATCATGAACTCCTTATTGTCAAATTCAGAGTTAAATTGAAGAAAGTGGGGAAAACCACTAGACCATTCAGGTATGACCTAAATCAAATCTCTTATGATTATACAGTGGAGTGAGAAATATATTCAAGGGATTAGATCTGACAGACAGAGTGCCTGAAGAACTATGGACAGAGGTTCATGGCGTTGTACAGGAGGCAGGGATCAAGACCATCACCAAGAAAAAGAAATGCAAAAAAGCAAAATGGCTGTCCTTTGAGGCCTTACAAATAGCTAAGAAATGAAGAGAAGTGAAAGGCAATGGAGAAAAGGAAAGATACACCCATCTGGATGCAGAGTTCCAAAGAATAGCAAGAAGAGTTAATAAAGCCTTCCTCAGTGATCAATGCAAAGAAATAGAAGAAGGCAATGGGATGGGAAAAACTAGAGATCTCTTCAAGAAAATTAGAGATACCAAGGGAACATTTCATGCAAAGTTGGGCAAAATAAAGGACAGAAACTGTATGGACCTAACAGAAGCAGAAGATATTAAGAAAGAAAGATAATGAAGTCACTCAGTCGTGTCCGACTCTTTGCGACTCCATTGACTGTAGCCTGGAAAATCCATGGGAGTGGATGGCAAGAATACCAGAGTGAGTTGCCATTTCCTTCTCCAGATATTAAGAAAAGGTGGTGAGAATATACAAAAGAACTATACAAAAAAGATCTTCATGACCCAGATAACCACGATGGTGTGGTCACTCACCTAGAGAACCAGACATCTTGGAATGTGAAGTAAAGTGGGCTTTAGGAAGCATCACTCTGAACAAAGCTAGTGGAGGTAATGGAATTCTGGTTGAGCTATTTCAAATCCTAAAAGATGATGCTGTGAAAGTACCACACTCAATATGCCAGCAAATTTGGAAAACTCAGCAGTGGCCACAGGACTGGAAAAGCTCAGTTTTCATTCCAATCCCAAAGAAAGGCAATGCCAAAGAATGCTCAAACTACTGCACAATTGCACTCATCTCACATGCTAGTAAAGTAATGCTCAAAAGTCTCCAAGTTAGACTTCAAAAATACATGAACCCAGAACATCCAGATGTTCATGCTGGATTTAGAAACGACAGAGGAACCAGAAATCAAATTGCCAACACTGTTGAATCATACTAAAAGCAACAGAATTCCAGAAAAATATCTACTTCTACTTTATTGACTATGCCAAACTATTTGTGTGGATCACAACAAACTATGGAAAATTCTAAAGAGATGGAAATACCAGATCACCTTAACTGCCTCCTGAGAAATCTGTATACAGGTCAAGAAGCAACAGTTAGAACTGGACCTGGAACAATAGACTGGTTACAAATTGAGAAAAGAGTACATCAAGGCTGTATATTGTCACCCTGTTTATTTAATAAACACTCTGTTTATTTACTCTGTTTCTATGCAGAATACATCATGGGAAATGCCAGTCTAGATGAAACACAAGCTGGAATCAAGATTGCCTATAGAATATCAATTACCTCAGATACCCAGATGACACCACCCTTATGGCAGAAAGTGAAGAGGAACTAAAGAGCCTCTTGATGAAGTGAAAGAGGAGAGTGAAAAGCTGGCTTAAAACTCAATGTTCAATAAACGAAGATCATGGCATCCAGTCCCATCTGTTTCTGGCAAATAGATGGGGAAACAATGGAAACAGTGACTGAATTTATTTTGGGGGCTCCAAAATCACTGCAGATGGTGACTGCAGCCATGAAATTAAAAGATGCTTGCTCCTTGGAAGAAAAGTTATGACCAAGCTAGACACCATATTCAAAAATAGAGACATGACTTTGCCAATAAAGGTCCATCTAGTCAAAGCTATGGTTTTTTCAGTAGTCATGTATGGATGCGAGAGTTGGACCATAAGGATAGCTGAGCACCAAAGAATTGATGTTTTTGAACTGTAGTGTTGGAGAAGACTCTTGATAGTCCCTGGGAGTGTAAGGAGATCAAACTAGGCAATCCTAAAGGAAATCAACCCTAAATATTCATTGAAAGGACTGATGCTGAAGCTCCAATACTTTGGGCACATGATGTTAAGATATGATTCATTGTAAAAGACCCTGATGCTGGGAAAGATTGAAGGCAGGAGGAGAAGGTGACAACAGAGGATGAGATGGTTGGATAGCACACTGACTATTTGGACATGAGTTTGAGCAAGCTCCAGGAGTTGGTGATGGACAGGGAAGCCTGTTGTGCTGCAGTCCATGGGGTCACAAAGATTCTGACACAACTGAGTGACTGAACTGAACTGAACTGAACATGCATTTAGTAACATACATATAAAGTGGTATATTTGATACTGTGAAGAATCCAGATGGTAGATTAAAAATGGTTATGTTGCTAAAGAATTTTATAATCTACCGAGGCAGATTCTGCATGTTGTCAAACATGTAATGATTTTGACCAGGATGGGTGCCATACAGGATGGATAACCAAAATTATGGGAATTCAGCAGATAGAAAAAAGTAGTTATGGCCAGAATGAGGAGGCTTTATGAAGGAGGTAATATACAAGCTTTATTTTAATAAATTAATAGAATTAGCATACCTAGAAATAAGGCAGATGTATAGAGTTCCTGACTTATAGTCACACACCTTGCCACCATAGAGAGTGGAATTTGGCCTCCCCTGAGATATTAATAACTTTCATTTTACCTTGAAAAATTATTGATATTCTTATCAATGATTGATATTGATATCCTCAATATCAATAATTGATATTCTTATCAATCTCATGCCAACATCTATTGTTAAATTATCTTAAATACAGGATACAAAATATAGACTAAGACCCAAATTATCCAAAATATAGTATAGAAAATCTAGACCTTACTTCATCAGAAGAAAGTGTAAGATACTGTTTATCCACAGCTTAGAGAATTGGAAATGAAAATGATATTACCTGGGATTAATGATATAAAAATATTAAATAAAAGCTGTCCTAAAGAAGAAGCAAGCACAGACATGACTGCATTAGAATGTGTTTTATGTACTGCATCTTTAAGTCATGTAACCAGAAGAGGAATGAGATAGTGTATCTCTAGGCAAGGAAAAAGAAAAAAAAAGAAAAGGAAAAATTTGTTGTAAAATATTTTCTGGTTTACAATTCCAACTGAAAAGTAAGTCCTTTGTGCCAACAAAATACAATGAATCTTCCTAAACATAAGAAAACATAGAAAAGCTCAATTGTGTAGTAAAATCTGTTAATAGTGCTCTAAAAAGATTTCATCTCAAAGAAAAAGTAAAGACATACACACTCATCACTAGCATAGAAGAAAAACGAGAATTCCAACAGTCAGGTTGAGTATAGGGGAAAAAGTATCAGAGTGAGTCAGTATCATGTTTCATAGAATGCATTTACATTTTGTTGGTTGGTACCATTGAAGTGTTTCACATGAATAATGGAAAATAGGGAGACCATGGGTCTAACAGAGGAGCCATTTGAAATATATTAAGTATTCATTTGTTTCTGAGTCATCAATGTATTATATATTTTCCAGAGTAATGACAAACTAGTAAAGTTTATTGAAATCACTCCCTTATTCATTCTAGTGTACCTCTTTACTGACTGCAGAATAAAAAAAAAGGAGAATAGTCAGGAGCCATTAATCAACCTATGATATTCTTGATGGCCCGCTAACATTTTTTTCACCTTGAAAATAAGGGTCCTAGCAACAGTCATAAGATAAATCTGTATCTTGGCAATTGCAAGAAGGCCCTTTTTATTCATTGAGTTTGTAAATAAATTACTCTCCAATTTCTGGTTAAGAAAACAGAGGTGCTTGTTAAAAAAAAAAAAAAAAGGATGTGCATCCATTAGTAAAAGAAGATAGCAGGAGGGGCCTAGAGTTATTTTGGATTTAGTTTTTTTTCCAAATATCCCAGTTTTGAAACTGGCTTTAGTAAATACAGTTTTTAAAAGTGTTCAGTCAAGTTCCCTGAAGAATATGAAGTCTTCTGAGCAATTGCTTAAAAAAAGTATTTATTTATGGTTGTGCTGGGTCTTCATTGTTGCCCTGGCTTTTCTCTATCTGGGGCAAGCAGGGGCTGCCCTCTAGTTGTGGTGTGTTGGCTTCTCATTGCAGTGGCTTCTCTTGTTGCAGAGCATGGGCTCTAGGGCACAGAGGCTCTGATAGTTGTGGCTCCCAGGCTTTAGAATACAGGCTCCGTAGTGTGGCAGGCTCAACTAGCTGCTCTGTGGCATGTGGTGTCTTCCTGGTTCAGGAATCAAACCCATGTCTCCTGCATTGGCAGGCGGATCCTTTACCACCGAGCCATCAGGGAAGCTCACTGAGCAATTGCTTTTAATCACTGACTGTCTACAGTTGCTGCCTCCAGGTTTACACTGACAGAAGGGGCATGGGAGGGAAGTGGAATTTATTGAACACTTAATTCTTACTTTATGACTTCACATTTATCATTTCATATCCTCCTTAAACAATCTTGTGGAAGCAGCATATTTATTCCCATTTTTGTTAGTTAAATAAATGGAGTCTCAGAATACATGAATAACTTGTCCAAGCTATGCAGATAGTAAGATAAGATACTGCATGGTTTGAATGCAGGCCTATCTAGGTTTAACACTCTTGATTTTTGGTTAAGCCATGTTGCCTGCTGATGACAACTTAATTACCATATTCACCCACACACTCTCCTCAGACCTCATAGAAGCCACATTTTCAAATGGCTTGAGCAGAGTGTGTGGATTAGACAATATTAACTCCTTGGCAAAAGGACTTAGAAAAAAGGAATATGGAAAATGTAGCTGAAAATGTAGGGGCTGAGCCTAGGGAGTGCGTAGTCTAGCCATGTGGCAATAGTGTTGAGTGAAATGTGGCAGAGAATTCTGGGGTGGATAATCACCTTCATTCCTTGAATTTAACTGAGATAGAGCAAGGGCTCATACAGTAAAGAATATGCCTGCAATATGGGATACTTGTGTTCAATCTCTGGGTCAGGAAGATCCATTGGAGAAGGAAATGGCTGCACACTCCAGTATTCTTGCCTGAAGAATTCCATGGACAGAAGAGCCTGGAGGGTTACAGTCCATTGGGTTGCAAAGAGTTGGACATAACAACTGAATGATCACAACAATAACTGCAGAAATAAAAAACAATAATTATAGAAAACCTGAACAGACCAATTACTAGTAAGGCAATTGAATCAATAATCAAAAATCTCCTAACAAATAAAATCCATGACAAGACAGCTTCAATGGTGAGTTCTGCCAAACATTTTAAGAAGACAATACCTATCCTTCTCAAACTTTTCCAAAAAAGTGAAGAGGAGGTAACCCTTCTACATACATTTTAGGAGGGTAACATTACTATGACACCAAAAGCAGACAGTTCAGTTCAGTTCAGTTGCACAGTCGTGTCCGACTCTTTGCGACCCCATGAATCGCAGCACGCCAGGCCTCCCTGTCCATCACCAACTCCCGGAGTTCACTCAAACTCATGTCCATTGAGTCAGTGATGCTAACCAGCCGTCTCATCCTCTGTCATCCCCTTTTCCTCCTGCCCCCAGTCCCTCCCAGCATCAGTCTTTTCCAATGAGTCAACTGTTCGCATGAGGTGGCCAAAGTACTGGAGTTTCAGCTTTAGCATCATTCCTTCCAAAGAACACCCAGGGTTGATCTCTTTTAGAATGGACTGGTTGTGTCTCCTTGCAGTCCAAGGGACTCTCAAGAGTCTTCTCCAACACCACAGTTCAAAAGCATCAATTCTTCAGTGCTCAGCTTTCTTCACAGTGCAACTCTCACATCCATGCATGACTACTGGAAAAACTATAGCCTTGACTAGACAGACCTTTGTTGGCAAAGTAATGCCTCTGCTTTTGAATATTCTATCTAGGTTGGTCATAACTTTCCTTCCAAGGAGTAAGCGTCTTTTAATTCATTGCTTCAGTCAAGAACACCACAAAAAAGAAAATCAAAGGTCAGTATCCTTGATAAATATAGATGCAGATATCTTCAACAAAATATTAGGAAACCAGATTCAACAATATATTAAAAGAGTCATATGCTACAATCAAGTGGGGTTTATCCCAGGGATGGAAAGATGGTTCAAAACCCACACAGCAATTAATGTACTACATCACCTTAAAAAAATGAAGGATAAAAATCTCATGATTATCTCAGTAGATGCAGAAAAAACATAACAAAATTCAACATCCATTTAAGATAGACCCATATCTCAACAAAGGGGGTACAGAAGGATGTACCTCTACATATTAAAGTCTATACAGGACAAGCCTCCAGTTAATATTATGCTAAATGATAAAAAGTTGAAATAATTTCTCCTAAGATCAGGAACAAGATAATGATTTCATCTCTTGCCATTTTTATTCAACACAGCCTTGGACGTCTTTGTAACAGCAACTAAGCAAGAAATTGAAACTTAAAAACCCAGCTTAGAAAGATAGCTGACATGGTATATATCATTGACAACATATAGAGAGAAGTCTAAAGACCCTACCAAAAATATTATTATAACTAACAAATGTGTTTATTAAGTCACAGGATAAAAAATTAATATATATACAAAAAAATCTGTGGAATCTGTATACAGTAATAGCAAACTTGGAAAAGTTAACAAAACCAGTATCATTTATAATTTCATGAGAAAGAATAAAATAACTAGGAATATATTTAACAAGATGAAAGACATGTACATGGAGTATAGTAATACACTGATGAAAGAAACCAAGAAAAACAGAAATAAGTTGAATTATATTTAATGCTAATGATTAGAAAATCAATACTGTTAAAATATCCATATGACCACAAGCAATCTATAGATTCAGTTGCAATCCTTATCAAAATTCCAATGGAATATTTCACAGAAGTAGAACAAATAATTCTAAAATTTGTATAGAAACACAAACTATCCAAAATAGTTCAAATAATCATGATAAAGAACAAAGCTGGAAGTTGACTATATTACAAAGTTATAGTAATCAAAACAGTGTGATATTGGCACTAGAAAGATACATAGAACAAGGAACAGAAATGAACACCTAGAAATAAATACATATATACATAAACACTTAATGAATGACAAAGGAGCCAAGAACATCAGATGGAGAAAGGCAATCTCTTCAATAAATGGTGTTGGAAAAATGGGACAGCTACATGCAAAAAAAATAAAACTAGACTGCAATCTTACACCACATAAAAATTAACACATAAATGATTAAAGCCTTGCATGTAAGACTCCAATATGCTACTGGAGATCACTGAGAAATAACTCCAGAAAGAATGAAAGCATGGAGCCAAAGCAAAACCAACACCCAGGTGTGGATGGGACTGGTGATAGAAGCAAGGTCCAATGCTGTAAAGAGCAATATTGCATAGGAACCTGGAATGTTATGTCCATGAATCAAGGCAAATTGGAAGTGGTCAAACAGGACATGGCAAGAGTGAATGTTGACATTCTAGGAATCAGCAAACAAAGATGGACTGGAATGGGTGAATTTAACTCAGACGACCATTATATCTACTACTGTGAGCAGGAATCCCTCAGAAGAAATGGAGTAGCCATCATGGTCAACAAAAGAGTCCGAAATGCAGTACTTGGATGCAATCTCAAAAATGACAGAATGATCTCTGTTTGTTTCCAAGGCAAACCATTCAATATCACGGTAATCTAACTCTATGCCCCAACGAGTAATGCTGAAGAAGTTGAAGTTGAACGGTTCTGTGAAGACCTACAAGACCTTTTAGAACTAATACCCAAAAAAGATGTACTTTTCATTATAGGGCACTAGAATGCAAAATTAGGAGAAGGCAATGGCACCCCACTCCAGTGCTCATGCCTGGAAAATCCCACGGATGGAGGAGCCTGGTAGGCTGCAGTTCATGGGGTCGCTGAGTCAGATACAACTGAGCAACTTCACTTTCACTTTTCACTTTCATGAATTGGAGAAGGAAATGGCAACCCATTCCAGTATTCTTGCCTGGAGAATCCCAGGGATGAGGGAGCCTGGTGGGTTGTGGTCTATTGGGTCACAAAGAATTGGACACGACTGAAGTGACTTAGCAGCAGCAGAATGCAAAAGTAGGAAATCAAGAAACTCCTGGAATAACAGGCAAATTTGGCCTTGGAATACAGAATGAAGCAGGGCAAAGGCTAACAGAGTTTTGCCAAGTGAACACACTGGTCACAGTAAACACCCTCTTATAACAACACAAGAGAAGACTGTATGCATGGACATCACCAGATGGTCAATATCGAAATCAGATTGATTATATTCTTTGCAGCAAAGATGGAGAAGCTCTATACAGTCAGCAAAAACAAGACTGGGAGCTGACTGTGGCTCAGATCATGAACTCATTATTGCCAAGTTCAGACTGAAATTGAAGAAAGTGGGGAAAACCACTGGACCATTCAGATATGACCTAAATCAAATCCCTTATGACTATACAGTGGAAGTGAGAAATGGATTTAAGGAACTAGATCGGATAGACAGAGTGTCTGATGAACTATGGATGGAGGTTCGTGATATTTTATAGGAGACAGTGAGCAAGACGATTGCCAAGAAAAAGAAATGCAATAAATCAAAATGGCTGTCTGAGGAGTCCTTACAAATAGCTGTGAAAAGAAGAGAAGCCAAAAGCAAAGGAGAAAAGGAAAGAAATACCCATGTAAATGCAGAGTTCCAAAGAATAGCAAGGAGAGATAAAAAAGCCTTCCTCAGTGATCAATGCAAAGAAATAGAGGAAAACAATAGAACGGAAAAGACTAAAGATCTCTTCAAGAAAATTAGAGATACCAAGGGAACATTTCATGCAAAAATGGGCTCGATAAAGGACAGAAATGGTATGGACCTAACAGAAGCAGAAGATATTAAGAAGAGGTGGCAAGAATACACAGAAGAACTGTACAAAAAAGATCTTCATGACCCAGATAACCAAGATGGTATGATCACTCACCTAGAGCCAGACATCCTGGAATGTGAAGTCAAGTGGGCCTTAGGAAGCATCACTATGAACAAAGCTAGTGGAGGTGATGGAATTCCAGTTGAGCTATTTCAAATTCTGAAAGATGATACTGTGAAAGTGCTACACTCAATATGTCAGGAAATTTGGAAATTCAGCAGTGGCCACAGAACTGGAAAAGGTCAGTTTTCATTCCAATTCCAAAGAAAGGCAATGCCAAAGAATGCTCAAAATACTGCACAATTGCACTCATCTCACACGCTTGTAAGGAGAAGGAAATGAGAACCTACTCAAACACTCTTGCCTGGAAAATCCCATGACGGAGGAGCCTGGTTGGCTACAGTCATGAAGTCTTGAAGAGTCAGACACGACTGAGCGACTTCACTTTCACTTTTCACTTTCATGCTTTAGAGAAGGAAATGGCAACCCATTCCAGTGTTCTTGCCTGGAGAATCCCAGGGACAGGGGAGCCTGGTGGGCTGCCATCTATGGGGTCTACAGAGTCAGTCACGAATGAAGTGACTTAGCAGCAATAGCAGCACACACTAGTAAATTAATGCTCAAAATTCTTCAAGCCAGACTTCAGCAATACATGAACCGTGAACTTCCTGATGGTCAAGCTGGTTTTAGAAAAGGCAGAGGAACCAGAGATCAAATTGCCAACATCTGCTAGATTACTGAAAAAGCTAGAGAGTTCCAGAAAAAATCTATTTCTGCTTTATTGATGATGCCAGACCTTTGACTGTGTGGATCACAATAAACTGGAAAATTCTGAAAGAGATGGGAATACCAGACCACCTGACCTGCCTCATGAGAAACCTATG
>SJXQ01012291.1:0-67973 GCA_006408695.1 Aepyceros melampus
TCAAATTATAATCCATATCACACTGTATATGAATGAATTAGAGTTGAATTACTAAGGAAAGGAAAACTTTATCCATGATCTAACTAGACAAGTGTAAGAATATTTGAAAACTGAAATTGAATAATTCAATCACTAACAATGCTTTTATACAGTTTTCTAAATGCAGAAAAATCTAAATCATTTTGACAGTATTATGTAAATTGGCTGCATATCTATAAGGAAATTTGAAGAACATTTTGTTGATAGTGATAAATTTAGAGATAGTTTTCAATTTTGTAATACTCTTTTGAATTCAATATTGATAATTCTGAGTTAACACAACAATTAGTGAACTTAACTTAGACATGGGTTTGAAACCCATGTGTGTCCATATCAATTTCTCTAAAACAGATGGGTTTCACAAATGTGAATGTTAAAGGAAAATGATTTGGGGTTCTCAAGCTTTTTTGATGGAGAAGGAAATGGCAACCCACTCCAGTGTTCTTGCCTGGAGAATCCCAGGGACAGGGGAGCCTGATGGACTGCCGTCTCTGGGGTCGCACAGAGTCGGACACGACTGAAGTGACTTAGCAGCAAGCTTTTTTGAAAACAAGTTTATCTAGAACAATTTGGTTATATGAATTCTTTTTCAACTGTAGATTTTATGAAAGTTAGATATGGATCAAATTCATTCAGTGAAAATTTAGTACCCAAAGTGAGATGTCCTGTAAGTGCAAAATATACATTGGATTTTGAATACTTAGCACTAAAGTAATATAAAAGTTCATTAATGTTTATATTAACTGTTAAAATGGTAATATTTTGATATATCACATTCAATACATTATTTAAACTATTTCACCTTTCTTTCTATATGTGGCTAGATATCAGTTATCAGCTTAATGTTTCTGAGCTCCAAATTCACTCTCAGTACTTGCTCTGTGATACTGGACTGAACTTTTAGAGCATTTTGTCTTTCCTGTCCACATACTTTTAAGTTGAAGGTGTTAGACACTGCAGGATGAAGGAAACTGCCTCTTGATTCTGATTGCTGAGATTGTGGTTTTCATCTTGCTCTCGCGGAACATCTTGCTCTCCTGAACTTGCAGGAGACCCAGGTTCCATCCCTAGATCGGCAACATCCTCTGGAGAAGGAAATGGCAACCCATTCTAGTATTCTTGCCTGGAGAACTCACGGACAGAAGAGCCTGAAGGGCTAAAGTCCATGAACAGTCATCAGCAATGTGGATGTTTGAGCACATCTGGTGGCACTCTGCTCTAGCCAGATATTCAGAGCACAGTCCCTGAACAAACGCACAGCCCCACTCCCGCCCCAGCAATCATCTTCCCTTCAGATAGTGTGTGCGTGCCTGGGTGCTATGTCGCTTCAGCCGTGTCTGACTCTTTGAGACCCTACGGACTCAGGCCACCAGGCTTCTCTTCCTTGGGATTCTCCAGGTAAGAAGGCTGGAGTGGGTTGTCCCTGCTCTCCTCCAGGGGATCTTCCCCATCCAGGTATAAACCCGGGTCTCCGGCATTGCAGGCAGATTCTTTACCGCTGAACCATGGGAGGAAGCCCCTCCTTTCGGATAGAGACACTGCATATTTCCAGTCTCACAACTGTTAAGAGGGCCTCAACCCTTTCTGAGTATCTGCCTACCAACCGTGGCACCATCACACTTCCGAGCATTGTTTCTTGCTGCTCAGGAACACTGGACCATCTCTGACCCAGGCAACCCAGGAAACTTCTCGTCCATCCAGTGGGCTGAAACCACACAGCTCCAGAGGAGTCTGAAACTCACTCTTGGTATAGGGCTCCCCTTCCAAGGTTATCCTTCCTTGAGTACTCTCACTCAGCTGTAGGATACCTTTTAAAGTTCTCTTTATACCTTCATATTTACTCTCCTTTCTTAACTTGACAATTATTTATATTAAACTTTCCCTGTTTAAATCACTATGTGATTTTTATCTCCTGTTTGGACTCACTCCAGTACCCTTGCCTGGAAAATCCCATGGATGGGGGAGCCTGGTAGGCTGCAGTCCATGGGGTCACTAAGTCGGACACGACTGTTCACTTTTCACTTTCATGCATTGGAGAAGGAAATGGCACCCCACTCCAGTGTTCTTGCCTGGAGAATCCCAGGGACGCAGAGCCTGGTGGGCTGCCGTCTATGGGGTCGCACAGAGTCCGACATGACTGAAGCGACTTAGCAGCAGCAGAGCATACAACTAGCAAAGACAAGGAGAGAGCAAGTAGTATAAAAATCCTGAAAACAATGATTAAAATTTAAATAAAATTAAGAATTGAAAGCAATTTCAAGTTTAAAGAGACAGATGAAGTGCTTAAACTGGAAATTCTGGATGATAATGAAATATGATTTACTTACTAAGATTCAAAATTTTTGTTGGAAAATTCTGGGAAGTCTTACTAGATTGATTATCGTATTTATTCCACTGAAAGGTATTTAATTTCTACACCTCAACTAAAGAAAAGAATGAAGATAAAGAGGTAGATATGCCCCCCAAAAAACTGAGAGTAAAACTGACAAGTTAGTCTTTACACAAAACAAATATGCTTGAAAAGGCCAATGTAATACTGAAAATTATACCAATTTGTACAAATAAGCAGTTATGCTCAAATATGAATATTTGGAGGGGAAATGGTTTATTTGTTTACTCCTTACAAACGGCTAGTCATGGATTCAAGTAGCATAAATGAGCACAAGTTAAACCATAAAATAAAACCATATTTTAACTTTATAATGTGAATTTAGGTAAGCAACCTAAACCTTCAGATAAAAAAACGCACTGCTTAGAAATCTATTATACTCCTTAGAAAAAGGACTAATCATTATAGCCTATCAAGAGTGGCCCCCACCAAATAATTAAAAGTTAGAAAGAATCTCATTTTTTAATTTAATTTTTATTTTATATTGGAGCATAGCTGATTGACAATGCTGCATTAGCTCTAGGTGCACAGATAAATGGTTTGGTTATACATATATTCATTCCTTTTCAGATTCTTTTCCCACATAGGTTAGTACAGAATACGGAGCAATATATTCCCTGTGCTATATAGTAGTTATTTTCTGTTGTACAGAAAAGTGAATCAGATACACACACATCCCTTCTTTTTGGACTTCCTCCCATTTTGGTCACCACAGAGCACTGACTAGAGCTCCTTGTGCCATACCATAGTTTCTCATTAATTCTCTAGTTTAAACATAGTAGCAGCAATACATATGTGTCAATCCCAATCTCTCAGTTCTTCCCAAGCTCCCCTTTCCATTGGTATCCATGCTTTCATTCTCTACAAAGAGCACCTCATTACTGTTAAGACAATATCTAGCACTGCCTAAATAAGTAATGTTATAATAACACTGATTTCATGTTCTATGGTAAACAATGATATCACTGTCAAAAAATACTAATTAATTTTCTCCTATGTCTAAAAATGCAATTATTTTGATTTTTCAACATCAATATAATGATCTCCCTAACATGCAAATAGATTAAAGACCATCATATTAATCAAAAACAATACTCATTGACTAGAAAAGGAAAGGACATTCACAGAAATGTCAATTTCAACAAACTTCAACTATAATTTCAGTCACGTAAGGACCAGGATATTAAACCATCAAAAAATAATCCATGAGAAAACTGCTGATTCCATGCTTTGGGGACTGAATATAGCCTGAAAAACTACATTTCAGAAAGTTTATTTAGTATTATGTAACTACTTCGGTTATGTGGTTTTCATATTTTTTAGTCTATTTACTAAAACCACTGTTCCTACACTTCATTGCTCACCACATAGAGATGCTTTCCAAGCTTTAAAAATAATAGAATCAACATTAAATTTCATCAAAGTGCAGAATAAGAATTGCATTAGGTTATATACTGAAGATAAATGTAAACAAGACATTTTTAAAGGCATGCTCAATATGTGTGATCCACTAAAATAATGATTTAAAATTATGATATGAAGACCTTTTCCAGAGTTACTAAATTTTTAGTAGCAGTTGTAATATTTTCTGTATTATGCAAATCATTTCTGATCACATTTAGCATTATTTCAGCCCATATATTTTTAATTAAGCTTAGCATTTTGATTATAAAAACCATACCTATCTATTCATTTCTATCCTAGCCTGTTTAAGTATTTAGTAGATTAATGGCAATAAAAAGATTAGTAGTCAAATTAACATTTTCATGACTATCATTATTTATCAATAAAGGCAGGATGATAAGAGTGATGTATGTGCATTTCCCCTTCCATTTATAGAAAACGTTCTTAGGAAATTAAGCTCTGTAATGAAGAAAATATATGTGCTATAATTTCAGATTTGGTTTTATCCACTTGTTCAAAAAACTGTATTATAGAACTATCAATTTTCCCTCTAAATTGTCTAAATTATCATTATTGTTTTCAAAGCCATAAAGCTAAAACACATCAATGAAATGAATACTCAGGTTCAATGAAATGAATACTCTGGTTCAATGAATTATCATCATAGACTTAAAATTCATAAAAGACGATTCAGTAACTGTATAAGTAAATATATCAATGCATTCTTCAGCACAGTGTGTGTGGATGTGTGTGAATGTGCATGTATGTGTGAGAGACAACTAAAGCTAGAATCCGTTAAGAAATAATGCACCAACACACTGAGGAAACCATAACTGAAAAAGACAGTGCGCCCAAAGTTCATTGCAGCACTATTCACAATAGCTAGGACGTGGAAGCGACCTGTCCATTGACAGATGAATGGATAAAGGAGTTTTGGTACATATAAACAATGGAATATTAAAAGTGAAAGTGAACTGAAAGTGTTTATCGCTCAGTCATGACTGACTCTGCGACCCCATGGACTGTGGCCCACCAGGCTCCTCTGTCCATGGAATTCTCCAGGCAAGAATGCTGGAATGGGTAGATATTTCCTTCTCCGTTTCTTTCTGAACCAGGGGTTGAACCCAGGACGCCTACATTGCAGGCAGATTCTTTACCATTTGAGCCACCAGGGAAGCCCAATGGAATATTACTCAGCTATAAAGAGAAATGCATTTGAGTCAGTTCTAATGAGATGGATGAACCTAGAGCCTGTTATACAGAGCGAAGTAAGTCAGAAAAAGAAAGACAAACATTTATATTAAGATGTATATATATATATGGAATCTAGAAAGATAGTATAGATGATCCTACTTGCAGGGCAGCAAAGGAGATACAGACATAAAGAACAGATTTTTAGACACCATGGGGGAAGGAGAGGGTGGAATGATTTGAGAGAAAAGCACTGAAACATATTTATTACCATATGTAAAACAGATAACCAGTGAGAGTTTGCTGTATGATACAGGGAACCCAAAGCCAGTGGTCTGTGACAACCTAGAGGAGTGGAGCAGGGAGAGAGGTGGGAGGAGGGTTCAGGAGGGATGAGACATATGTATACCTATGGCCAATTCATGATGATGTATGGTGGAAACCATCATAATGTTTAAAGTAATTATCCTCTAATTAACAACAACAAAAAAAAAAACAGAAAAAAAAAATGATGCACCATATCTCAGAACCTCAGGAGTCATTTAGGAGATCACCTATACACAAACTTAGAACACAGTTCTCAGCATTGACTATATCCTGACAACATCAGGGTGCTAAGAAAACATTCAACATTAGCTGCAGTAATCAGACCTGTACACATCAGATTTCCATCAATTGCCATAATATGAATTTCCATAATATAGATAAGATGGATGGAAAAGATTTTTCTTTTCAATGAAAGTGATACTTTAATCACTATCTTTCAAAGCTCAGGGAGCAATCTTTGGTGAAAAATGTTTAAAAATCTATTCCATTTTTTAGCATAAAATTTATCCAACTTCAATATAACCATGTTTTTATTTTTATAATTTATATAAAACAAAGTTTTACAGGCTAATAGAGTAACACATCTTTCATCTTTGATTCTATGGAATCTAACTTAGTTTAAACCACATACTATAATGTTAGAAAAAAAGGAAAATCAAAGTAAAAGTTTACTATTTAGGCAATATCACTCTCCTAATTAATAAGTTTCTACTGTAATTGCACACTAGAGTCACTTGAGGAATTCAACTTAAATTAAAAAAAAAAAAAAAACAGAAAAAAAAAATGATGCACCATATCTCAGAACCTCAGGAGTCATTTAGGAGATCACCTATACACAAGCTTAGAACACAGTTCTCAGATTGACTATATCCTGACAACATCAGGGTGCTAAGAAAACATTCAACATTAGCTGCAGTAATCAGACCTGTACACATCAGATTTCCATCAATTGCCATAATATGAATTTCCATAATATAGATAAGATGGATGGAAAAGATTTTTCTTTTCAATGAAAGTGATACTTTAATCACTATCTTTCAAAGCTCAGGGAGCAATCTTTGGTGAAAAATGTTTAAAAATCTATTCCATTTTTTAGCATAAAATTTATCCAACTTCAATATAACCATGTTTTTATTTTTATAATTTATATAAAACAAAGTTTTACAGGCTAATAGAGTAACACATCTTTCATCTTTGATTCTATGGAATCTAACTTAGTTTAAACCACATACTATAATGTTAGAAAAAAAGGAAAATCAAAGTAAAAGTTTACTATTTAGGCAATATCACTCTCCTAATTAATAAGTTTCTACTGTAATTGCACACTAGAGTCACTTGAGGAATTCAACTTAAATGCTGATTAAGTTTTTCTGTACTATTATACCACTATCATGGAGAAAGCAATGGCACCCCACTCCAGTACTCTTGCCTGGAAAATCCCATGGACGGAGGAGCCTGGTGGGCTACAGTCCACGGGGTCACTAAGAGTTGGACATGACTGAGCAACTTCACTTTCACTTTTCACTTTCATGCATTGGAGAAGGAAATGGCAACCCACTCCAGTGTTCTTGCCAGGAGAATCCCAGGGACAGGGAAGCCTGGTGGGCTGCCATCTATGGGGTCTCACAGAGTTGGACACAACTGAAATGACTTAGCATACCACTATTAAGAGTTTTTCAATTCACAGATAATTCTAATACACAGCCAGACTTAAACCATGAATCAAAATATTTAGCATATACAGTATCCTGGATAGGGTACACTTAGTCTACTACCCTCAGATATTCTGATTCCATAATTCTAGGAATGGTCTAAGAATCTACCTTTTAGCCAAGAGGTCATTCTGAGATAGGTGTTCTACAGGTCAAATGAGAATGGCTGCCTAAATTTAAGACCAAGCTTTGCATTTTTTCCAATCTCTGTTTATCAAGGCCTGTCTACAGTACACCATTCCCCAACTCCAGTACCAGAAGGGTAAAAAGAGAGAGTCAGGAAGGAGACAGAGATCAGAAAGCAGTTGACATGGGAGGACTCCAGCACTCTCTTAACTTTCATATAACCTAATGTAGAGAAATAAGAAAAGAAGATACCCAGCTGAGCAGAAGATCCACCTGTACAAGTTTTACCCACCAGGACTATAATCCAATAAAATGTCCTAGAACCGTTGCACCAGAAATTACTTCTCATAGGGCATGAAATAAGAGGAGGACTAAAGAGAGGCCCTGTGTACTTCTAAAGGCCAGTGTAATTACTGTAAATGAAAAAATAAAATCTCAGTTGATTTCTTCAGAACTATAGTAGCAAGCCATGAACTTTAATTTTTCATAACTTTAAATTAAAATCCTAAAGGTGACATATTTTAGGATGTAAAACTTCATTCCACAATGATTACAACATTCATCAAAATCAACCTGCTCTCCTCAGAAACTGTGAAATGCAACATTCCAGGCCAATATTCTACAAGTAAACCACTGTTTTAGTCAGATATTAACCATAACCACATCCTATTGGACAAAGGAGTGACTCCCTCTGGGTATTCATGATAAGAAGTAAAACTGGTTATTTCAGTGCTACAAAATGTCTTGGTCTGGCCTGAGACATACTAAAAGAAATATTTGGTCTGAAATAGATGTCTGTGGGTAGAACAGACAGCAAAGAGGTAATACTATAGCCGCTCCACCCGACTCAGACCCTGTCAGTGCCTGTCACTCCCAGCACCACGGACCCCCAGCTGAGGACATGGAAGGCTTTGGGGTCCCTTGTCACGACCGGCTGACAACCTCTGAAAGTCCCACCACATGCTCCCGCTGCCCACTCCACCCAGCATGTGAATATGGTGGCCCTCAAAATGTTGCCTATCTCACTGCCCCACTGACAGGCCCCGCTAATGGAAGGCCTAGGCCTCCAGTTCAGTTCAGTCCAGTCCTCAGTTGTGTCTGACTCTCTGCAACCCCATGGACTGCAGCATGCCAGGCCTCCCTGTCCATCACCCACTCCCCGAGTTTACCCACACTCATGTCTATTGAGTTGGTGATACCATCCAACCATGTCATCCTCTGTCATCCCCTTCTTCTTCCACCTTCAATCTTTCCCAGCATCAGGCTCTTTTCAAATGAGTCAGCTCTTCGCATCAGGTGGCCAAAGTATTAGAGTTTCAGCTTCAAAATCAGTCCTTCCAATGGACACTCAGGACTGATCTCCTTTAGGATAGACTGGTTGGACTTCGTTGCAGTCCAAGGGACTCTCAAGAGGCTTCTCCAACACCACAATTCAAAAGCATCAATTCTTTGGGGCTCAGCAGATGGTGACTGCCTGCAGCCATGAAATTAAAAGACGCTTGCTCCTTGGAAGAAAAGCTATGACCAACCTAGGCAGCACACTAAAAGCAGAGACATTTCTTTGCCAACAAAGGTCCATCTAGTCAAAGCAATAGTTTTTCCAGGAGTCATGTATAGATGTGAGAGTTGGACAGGAAAGGCCTTCCAGGCCTGCCTGAATACCAGCACTACCAACCCCAAAGCCACTCCAAAACCAAGGGGCAAACCGGTGGGGCTGCCCCAGTCAGCCACTCAGCGCCCAGAGTGAGCCAGGTGACAGGGACGTCAGACGGCCCTGTTTGGAAACTCCTTAATCCCCAAGAAGGCCACTGGAGACCTCTCCGGCTCAACCTACAGCCAGCCAGGTGGGCCGGTATTCTACCCGACTCCCACCCGTACCTGCAGCCACTTGCCTGCCTGTACCGCGAGAGTCCTGCACCCGGGCGGAGAGGGAGCTCTTCACGCGGGAGCATGGGCGTGGGCGAGAGCGCCGCTTTACCAAGGGCTGGAGGAGCTCCAGGAAGAGAGCATGCGCAGTGCAGCCGAACCCGCTGCCTGCCCGCAAGCAGCTGTGGGCTGTAATCTCCAAGTGGCCCTTTTTTTTTTTTAATTGATTTTTATTTTTTAGTTTGTTTTGCTTTACAATACTGTATTCGTTTTGCTATACATTGACATGAATCAGCCACGAGTGTACATGAACTCCTAATCCTGACCTCCACCTCCCCACTCCCGCCCCACACCTTCTCTCTGGATTATCCCCGTGCATCAGTCCCAAGCATCCTGCATCCTGCATCGAATCTAGACCGACGATTCATTTCACTTATGATATCATACATGTTACATTGCCGTTCTGCCAACTCATCCCACCCTCTCCCTCTCCCACAGAGTCCAAAAGGCCGTTCTATACTTCTGTGTCTCTTTTGCTGTCTTGCGTACAGGTTTATCATTACCATCATTCTAAATTCCATATATATGTGTAAGTATACTGTATTGGTGTTTTTCTTTCTCTGTATAATCGGCTCCAGTGTCATCCACCTCATTAGAACTGATTCAAATGTATTCTTTTTAATAGCTGAGTAACACTCCATTGTGTATATGTACCAAAGCTTTCTTATCCATTCATCTGCTGATGGACATCTAGGTTGCTTCCATGTCCTGGCTATTATAAACAGTGCCGCAATGAACATTGGGGTACACGTGAGCCCTGTTATCTCTGGCAACCACTCAGCTCTGTCAAAGGGACCTGAAAGGACCATAGAGGGTGGGGAAACAGATGATTGTGGAAGTGCTCCAGCAAAGCTTTGTTTATGGACCCTGACATGTGACATATACAAAATATTTTTCTTCAAGTCTTTTTAACCATCTTAAAATGTAAAAACCATCCTTCACTCACAGCCAGAATAAAAGCAGGCAGCTATCTGGGTTTGACCATGATTTTCAGAAGCCCTTGGTTGAGCCCACTGTTTCTCCAGCTCTAAACCACCACAGGGCCTTGCCCACCCCACCTGGGGACACTTATTAACATTCCAGGGGAGTGTTCTGAGGAGCAGAGCTACTCCAAGTGCATTCCGTGGACCAACACCACCAGCATCTCCAGGATCCTCATTAGAAATGCAGAATCTGGGACCCTACCTCTGTCTAACTGACTCAGAATCTCTGAGAGTGAAAACACCAATTTGTTTCAACAAGGTTTGTGGTGAGTCTGATGCCCATTGAGGTTTTAGAGGTACCGCTCTGGACCACATCTGGAAAATCGCTATCTTGGAAGCATCAAATACCACCTAGGGGTGTCAGAATGGTCCATTCGTTCATTCAACAAGTCATTTAACGTAAACTGAACACCTACTAGGGACCAGATCCTTTGATAAACACTAGTGATTTGAGCTAATTAATAGGATACTGTTGGGCCTTTAATGGACTGGGAGAGAGACTTTACATCAGAGCCCCTGGGAACAGATTTGAGAGGCCCTGCTTCTAATTTCCTCACTTACTAAACAGGCTTTGCTGGCTGTGGCCACACTAGCGGCTTGGGCAACACCCAAGATGGAGGTCATGTGCTAATCTGAGTGAAGTGTTGCGTGTTACCTGGATAATAAACGCCACTTCACTATTAACATTCTTTCAGCTACTGAAATTACTGCTAATCGGTATCATTATGCTTCTTCTGGTGTTGCCTCTTAGAGTCTAATATGCATGCATGGGTTTCGGGGGTGTGGGGGCAATTTATCAAATACCAACAATAAACGTCCCAACAGAAGATCTGAAGGTTCATTCTGTGCTGTCGTTCCCCCTGTTCTTACCAGGAGAGTGGACACTGCTATCTCAGCTTTGAAATACTATGCATCTGGGATCTGTCAGATGCATCTCCAATCCCCCAATCACAGACATACCCCCACTCTTTAGAGCAAGACAAGAGCTGGGAGCACCAGGGAGTGGGGATCGTGAAAGTGATTAAAAAAAAAAAACAAGGTGTCTGTCACACGGTTTTGCTGCCACTGTGCCAACTACCCATTCGCCAGGTCCCTATAGGTGACCATGAGCTTGAGCTTAGTGGTCCCTGAAGCTGTTCTTCAAGTGCTGAGAATAGCAACTTTAAGAGGAGATTGCCAAGGAAATACATGAGACGTGTGTGTGTGTGTGTGTGTGTGTGTGTGTGTGTGATGCTGCAGATCTGAAACCACAGCCCTCTGCCTCTAACAAACTGGCCTATTTAAAGGAAAGCTAGGTTGCTTTCTGCCTCCACCAAGGCAGCAGAAACACAAAGATGAGAACAGGGGAGAAGGCGCTCTTTGTCTCCACGTGGAAATCCTTTGAGAGGTGCTGCTTGGAGACTGGAGACTCAGGCCCTCTGCTGGTTCCCCGGG
The DNA here is from genome assembly GCA_006408695.1 of Aepyceros melampus. Lineage (NCBI taxonomy): Eukaryota > Metazoa > Chordata > Mammalia > Artiodactyla > Bovidae > Aepyceros > Aepyceros melampus. Next base: position 11,532 of record SJXQ01012291.1, read on the forward strand.
TTTCAGGCTTCTGTGGGTGCTCAGCACTGCATGCAACATGCCTCCTGCCCGGCCATCAGTAAAGGAAAGCTAATTAAGAAACACTAGACTGGTTCTACTTTTGGCAAAGGCTACCGGTTTTTCCTGAAGGTGCAAGCCTTTCTAATTACTAAGCTCCCACATCCTTACAAATGAGGTTGATCAGAACTTCCTATAATATGTGCCCCTCCCCAGAAGCCAAAGAGACTGGTATTATTTGCCTGGTTGAGAAAGCTGGGGCTCAGAGACATTGATAAACTTGCCCAGAGTTACCCAGCAGCTGAGTGCCAGAGCCAACAGTCCAACCTCAGCCTTTCTGACATCACAACTACAACTTATGATGTACTCAGTGTTTCTACAAGGTCACTACCTTATCCTGGAGAGCTGATCCCAGCCACAGAGGATCACGGGAATTTTGTTTCTGCTCATCTCAAGGTTCAGGAGTGGTTTGGTATAAAAATTGCTACCAATTTCTGTTTCCTAGATCCCTAATTTCTAAAATGGAGACTTAAGCTAAAACGCAAAGCATTTACAACTCTACACTATATCATAAGAACTTACTCTGGTGACTAACATGGAGGAAGAGGTGGGCAGGGGAAGCAAGGGGCCGACTGGCTCTGGAGGGAGCACTCTCGCTACCTGTAATTTGCACCACACAGGATTTCAAGAGCATAACCAGAAAAATGCACAGGTCACGTTTCACCACCAAGGACTCATTCTTCTTTGAAAAAATCCCTATTCACCCCCCACATAAGCCCTCTCGACAATCTGTGAACAATAACTGAAAGAGACTAAAGAGTTTCTGTCTTTTGCTTCTGAATACAATAGAATACTCAAATAAAAGTCCATACTGTATCATTCCATTTGTATAAAATTCTAGGAAATGCAAACTCATTTATAGTGACAGAAGGCAGATAAGCCATTGTCTTAGCACCGGGAGGGAGTCGGGGGGACGCGAGGTACAGTGTGATGGAGTGAGTGGGTGGGTAGGATCACTAAAGGCCTGAGAGGAAACTTCTGGGGGTGATGGATACGTTTATTTTCTTAATTGCGATCATAGTTTCCTTGGGAGTATGTATCAAGATATCTCAAACTGTGTACTTCAAAGATGTGGGATTTTCTGTATGCAAATTATGCCTCAATAAAGCTGATAAGAATAAAATAAAAATAAACAAATGCAAGGTTAAATGAATTCTAGCCCAGAGCCACATTCTTCCATTCCAAACGTGGGTGGTGTGTATCTTTAAGAATGCTTCACGGGTAGAGGGGTATCTAGCTCCCCGGTACGCCAGGCGGCGAGGCACTCACGTGGCTTTTGGAGAAGCAGTGTAACTCTGCGCCCTCCTGTCGAGCACCGCTTCCAACTCAGAAGGTTGCTGAGGCATGGAGACAGAGTGTGGACCACTTAGCGCGTCCCCTAGTTGGGCACAGCAGCGTGCATACCTAGAAACACTCAGGGTCCAACCTACTTCTTTCCAGGTTCCGTGGCCGGCCGCCCCTGACGCCCCGCCCCAGGCGCCCCGCCCGCCCACGCCGCCGCCATGGCCGAGGACGCGGACATGCGCAATGAGCTGGAGGAGATGCAGCGGAGAGCGGACCAGCTGGCCGACGAGGTGACGGAGCCCAGCCCCGGGAGGCAAGCAAGGGATGGGCAGCCTCGCAGTCTGCTTTAGTCAGGCTGAGGGGGGAAAGAGCTGCTTCTCGAGTTTCCGAAGCAGCAGCACTGATTTCCTATATACCTAAGGCCTCTGCAGACAGGAATGGGCTCGTTATAAAACTTAGAACAGATCAGTGACTGAGCGCAAACTCCCAACTCGCAGAAATCTAGAGAAGTCAAGATCCGCTGAGAAAAGCACGTCTCTGGATGTCTTACAGCCAGCCGTGTGCAGGACATGGCTCACTTGTGAAAGCTGGTTGTTACATGTCCAGAACTTTGCAAGCTGGTATTAAAATTGAAGTATATAAACTGAAATTAAATAGATTGTATTAAAATCAAAGGTAATAAATACTTAAATCTCATCACATCCTGATGATTTTACTACAATCTATGCTTTCAAAGTTCTTGGCATGTGCAGTATCTGTAGTGTGAGGATATGGTCTACCAGTATGTGACCGTTGAACCTTCCCAAGTGTGACACCATGGTGCACTTAGAAATCAGAGAGGCAAAAAATATTTAGACCATGGAATCTGCAAACGCCACAAATTGGGACTTGACCTATTGTTTTGTTGATCCTCTAGACTTAAAAAAGTGGAAAAATATTAATAACAGTTTAAATTTTGAAGGATGAACATTCACAGCCATTACACTATAAAACACACAGACACACAAAAAAACAACTGAGCAAATCTTCCAGTATTTGAAAACTATGATTGTCTTCAACAGAGAAGCCACTTGCATCATTGACAAATGAATAGAATTGCAACATACATCTTCCTTCACTTTGCTTTTATTCATTAATGTAAATGAAAATATCAACCAGTGTTCATACCAGAGCTGCACTTGTTGTCTTCATGCTTAGCTGTGGACACAGGAGTTCAGCAAAATAACCAAAGCTTTCTGTGAAAAGCCATTGGCTATATGGAATTTGCAATAAAGAGTATTATGTATTTTATTATTAGTGGTAAATTTTATGCTATTATATAAATAGCATCCTTTATATCATTTATATCCATCCTTTATATCATTAAAATAACACACTTTATTTTTTTTTTCTGGTGAGCCTCTTGTTAGGCATTTACCAGCACACCACTGCTTACAGCTCTTCTATTTTGAAAAGCAGCCTGCTGACAGTTCTTCCCAGAAAGTGAACACGCTTCATGTTCCTGAAAACTCTTGTCCCAAATAAGTTCGTCACTTAAAAGCACAGGTTTTGAGAATCACAGTCGTTGCTGAATTCTAATAATTTCAAAAGAACTGAGAAAAAAGTGACCGCACTATGCCCAAGGGACCAGTGCTGAATTCATTTTTCCTTATCTCAGAACCGAGATAATTATAGCTGTCTCCTGTAGGCTAGTCATTTCAAGCATGCTTGATTTTTTTTCTACCCTAGGGCAACAACTTAATTTGTACTGATAAGAACTTCCAATTGTGTTTGTAGGAGCTTTATAAGAAACTTGATGTTAGATTCATCTCAATTCATGAAAAACAACGTCTTTAAAATTCAATATTCTTCATCCGGTGGGACAAAATTAGTCCTCTGAGTATTTGAGATAATTTTTCATGACTCCTCCACATGCAGAATTATCTTTTCCGGATTGCTTTGTCTTTGATATCAAGATCAGCTTCATATGGTTCTGGTTTTGTGACAATCAGCTTTCATGTAATTGCTTTAAGGAATCTTATTATGTAGAAAGCCTGATAGGAAAGAGATTGAAATTGTGTTTCTGTTACAAACTTCAAAGAACATGTGATAATGGCCCTATGTGTTTCCCAAGTGAAGAAAGTTTTCTGATCTTCCTCGACCTCTGGATCCTGCACTCATAATGTTTATGTTTTTTTGTCTCAGTCTCTGGAAAGCACCCGTCGTATGCTCCAACTGGTTGAAGAGGTAAGGAGTGACCATATTTTAAGATGAACATTCCCTTTGGCTGATGTATTCTTTGCCTAGGCCCTTTGTCTTTCTCTTGGCCACCGTCCCTTTGATTTCAGTGTGAACGTAGGTACCAGAAAGCTGCATAAGGAAGGAGATGCTGTCTTTAAGCTGCCAAGTAGACATCAAAGTATTCACTCTCCCTCCAGCCCAAGCTAAGTCTGCAAAGCAGAGGAAAATGGTATTTCTAAGTAAATAAATGCTCCCAAGATTATTTCTAAGTAAATAAATGCTCCCAAGAAATCTTCAAAGCATATCAGTGATTTTTTTTTAATATACAAAAGAATTGTCCACATAAAAATCCTCATTGTACTGATTTTGATGCCTCTAAATTGTATCTAATCTTGGCTTTCTGTTCTGACTTTAGCCACATGTCCACATGTATGACTTTTAAAAATATGGCTCCATAGAGGCATCATATTTTCAAAAATTGTTAGATTTAGAGTCAGGAACTAAAATTCATGAAATAATAGGAAAATTCCTTAATAAAAGGAAGCATTAAGTCTAGTCATGTAAATATAGAAGCTCTTTTTTCATTCCTGACTCTGGACTGAACATTCATTTGCAAGGCATGGTTAATGAATCCTTGACTATTTTTAAATGGGTAAAATAGGGCAGATAGCAATAATGGAATCAAAACGGCATTTGCAATAAACTCTACTTATTCCAATTTGGGAGAGCAGCAGTCAACCAGGAAGAATAAATAGATTAATTGAACTTGTCCACTGGGAGAGATGAAGTGGAAAAAGAATGGGATGAGCTATATTTATCTTAACTGAATAAAACAAGTCTAATCGTTTTTATTCAGTGAGATGCTGTTTTAGCTATGCTTTGAAAATGCTTATCAATGCATGAATTCATGTGTGGTTATCATCTTCAGAGATCTTGGGGGTTTTCTAGCAGAATGATTAAATGAGCCTGCTGGCCTCATGCTACTGTTAATTGCTTCTGCAATGACATGAAAGGAGGAAAAGATAAATTTTATAAGGCGAAAGGGAAGGGCAGCCATCTCTCACACTATAGAAGCCATCATTTCCCCTTATTTCTGTAGCTTCAGCTTCTCAGCTAAGAATGAAATAAAGCTAAATGTGACTTGTCACAGGAAGGGGAGGAGAAGGTTGCAGCCAAGAATTTGGAGGACCCCCGGGAGGGTGGGGGCGGACCACTAAACGAAATCTGTTGTCATGAAAAATGATAGTGTGAGCCTGCAGTGTAACAAAAATTGGTCCTACAGGAAGGCAGGCCAGCCAGGGGCCCTTGGCAGGCACACAAGGAGGCAACCTTCACTCTCTGAATGAAGAGAAATGTTTTCTTTGCTCCATCGTAGGACACCATTCATGCGGAAATACTTGAGGACCAAGAAGGAAGCAGATATACTAAATCTAAGAGTTTTGGCAAGGCTTTCCAAATAGACGTGTTGCCCCTCAACCTGTTATGAGAACAAGTGAAAGGAATAAATCTGAGTAACATTCCCACGTGAGCTATCACAGTGACTGGAAGGAAGGGAGCTTGGAAGTCAGCTGATGTCATTATCTTGATATATAATGATACATCTGTATGACCTTCAACTGTGGCCTCCAAGCTCACATTTAATTTGTATGTATGCATGTGTGAAGCAAATTTCTAATCTACAGAAACTATCACCAGTTTGCCCTCCTGTGCAATGTTGGAACACTGCCTAGAACATGACGTGATAGAGAAATGTATCCAGCACACCTTTCCCCCCGCCCCTCCCCAACCTGAGTCTTTGGGCTGTGCACACTTCTTTTTTGTATGTCTTCTTAAATTGCAGGCAGTGTTGGCCAGTCTTGGAAAAGAAACATCTGCTCTAATTCTCTAATTTATTCTGGAGGAAAACATCTCAAAAGCTTTATTGATTGAAGTAGGATTCTCAAATCATACATTTTTGTTTCTCCTAAGTGTTTCTGCCAAGCATAAAGTTGCATCTTAGATCAGGGGATGAAGCAGATGGATGCTATTTCCTACCTCTAATGAGAGAGAGGAGGTTATTAGACTTTCGATCCTTAGGAAGTTATGAGCAAGGCATAATGAGACTAGATTGATTGCTCTTATATCCTCCTGGGTTATTTTATATTGATGGTCAGACGCCTCTTATGTCTAGGGCATTGGCTAGTCAGATGATATTCTGCTTTTCAATCAAGAAGGAAATTCTCTTTAAAGAGAATCAGCATTAAATATTCATCAAGGACAGAAATCATTAGGAAAATTCGAGCATTGAAGTACCAGGATCTTGCCCATGACCCCAAAGTACATCAGTGCCATATAATTTGAATTGAGCTGAATGCTTATTGAAATTCAGTCTTAAAGACAGGAAAGGTTACTCAGCTTGTAAGTCTCCCTAAGGTAAACAGTTCCACTTTCAGTGGAATATAGGACTTTGTGCCATCCCTCGCGGACTGCAGGTTATAACAGAGTGGAAGCACTGAGGCTTACTTTTTAATAGAAGCTACCGTGAGCCTATCAAGGACAATGTCAAGTCACACGGAGGTCAGTGGAGAAAGTTCAGAAAAGCTGAATACCATATACACAGAAAAAGATTGGAAATCACATAGAACTTGGTTCTTAGGCTACAGTTGGGAGCCGGCTGTTTTGATGGATGCATTTCAACAAGTATTTACGGAGTGCCTGACTCTGGGGATGGAAGATAAAAATGGATGTCATGCAGGAAAACTTATGAAAATAGTTCTCCAAAGTCAAGACTCCACCTGCCTTAGGAGCACAAAGGAGGGGACAGTGAATTCTAGAGGGAGAGTTATAATACTAACTGCAGGAAACAGTGTCTACATGTTAATGCCTTGGGCCATGAAACTAAACCAGGAAAAGCCAAGCTGCTGTAGGGCAGGCTGATCCTATAGCCCGACACAGAGCTTCATGCCATGGTGGTTACTGAGGGCTCCCCAACATTGATGGGTGTTTTAGCATCTTTTATTTTCATTCTAACTTATCTTTTGAAACACTTTGGCCACAGGAAGAAAGTAAGTTTTCTAAAGCTATTATGCCATACTTTCTACCAAAGGGGAAGGTCAGGCTGCACAATTATTTTCAGATAAACAGATGGGAGGGTGTTTTGGAACTCTAGCGATGGAGAGAGTACCAAGACTGGCCTAGTTTTAGCTCAGGTGTATTGGACTTTGGAGAAAGCATTTCAAGATGACAAAAGAAAGACTTTAAAATGTTCTATAAACATTGTCTTAGTTCATCAGCAAGGGAAAAATAAGACAGAGAAATAAAAGGTAAATAAAAAGAAATGAAAAAAAGTCCCTGACATCTCCAACTACCCCTGTTATTATGTAGACAGGTTTCCCAGGAATCTCAAACAGGAACCAAGAATTGAACTAAGACAAATATAGAACACCTCCTCTCCCTCCTTGCTATTAAAACATAATACTCGTCTTCTCAGGCATGCATTTGTCTGGCCCTTACCTTAGTTCCAGGGGCAGAGTAGAAGCCTAATAACCATTTAGTGAATGAACCAACCTAGGAACTTGCCAGTTTTATTTAGCATCTCTGTCCTTGTCTGAAACATGGGGAAGCATCTGCTGCTGCTAAGTCGCTTCAGTCGTGTCCAACTCTGTGCAACCCCATAGACGGCAGCCCACCAGGCTCCCCCGTCCCTGGGATTCTCCAGGCAAGAACACTGGAGTGGGTTGCCATTTCCTTCCCCAATGCGTGAAAGTGAAAAGTGAAAGTGAAGTCAATCAGTCGCGTCCCACTCGTAGCGACCTCATGGACTGCAGCCCACCAGGCTCCGCTGTCCATGGGATTTTCCAGGCAAGAGTACTGGAGTGGCTTGCCATTGACTAGACCAGTACAAGTTCATTGCATGAAGCAGGGCACTCAAAGCCCGTGCTCTGGGACAACCCAGGGCTCGTCTGGGGTTGGGGAGAGAGGTAGGAGGGGGCTTCAGGATGCGGAGACACACATGCACCCGTGGCTGACTCATGTCGATGCATGGCAAAAACCACCACAGTATTGTAAAGTAATTACCCTCCAATTAAAATAATTAATTAATTTTTTTTTTTTTTAAAGAAAAACATGAGGAAGCATCTAGAAAGGTCAAGTGACTGTTCCCCAATCTCGGTTGCTGGCTGAGCTAACACGATCCAGTATTCCTGACTTTCAGATCTATGCTCACTGCTTCTGTTCTCCCAAATTGCGGCATATCTAGATTGTTCAGTGAATCATTCCAACATTGAAATATTGAGCACCAAACTGAACAAAGAGGAAATTATACTTGCAGGGCTTCATATAAAATAAATGAGGAGAGCCAAAAGGGTCAACAGCCGAGAGCTGGGTTGACTAAACTGAAATCATTCGTCTGTTGCCCACCCTCTGTCCCCAGTAGAATGGAACAGAGATCTCATACATGACCTTAGTTGAGTCCTCACAAAAGAAGATGCTCCCTAAGATGACCTTGCCCTGACCAGAACTTGCATTATCACATCTGTATGTCTGAATGAACCATCTGCTTCTTAAAATTTCTTCTCATATGCAATGGCTAAAATATTCAGAAAAGGGGCACAGAAATTAAAGTAGTCCGCCAGGCTGCTCTGTCCATGGGATTCTCCAGGCAAGAGTACTGGAGTAGGTTGCCATTTCCTTCTCCAGGGGACCTTCCCAACCCAGAAATTGAACCCAGGTCTCCTGCACTGCAGGCAGATTCTTTACCATCTGAGTTACAAGGAAAACCCCTGTTAAAGTGTGTAGATGAATTTCCATTTATAGTACATGGAAGAACAAGGTTTGGAAGTATCTTCTGGGGTCTAGAATCTTGCTGCTAGTGTACGTCCTTGCACCAGCCAGCACTGATGATCTTGCTCAAAATGCAAAATCTTGGGCTCTATCCCAGTCCTACTGAATCAGGATCTATATTTTAATAAGATGTTTCCCATGCAGGGGATTCACATGCACATCAAAGTTTGAGAAGCAGTGATCTAGAAGCTTCTTATGGTGGTTGGTAATGATGATATTTTAGTTTGTGCAGATATCCTGCTATGGATGCAATTTGTGAAGGTGTTTATTTTAGTAACCCGATTGTAATGCTAACTATTGGCCAGGCACTGTTCTAGCACATGCTGACTATTAATTCATTGAATTCAAGTAACAACTCAGTAAGGTACGAAATATTATGATCATTATATTACAAATGAGAGAACTGAGGCCCATAATACTTAATTAAGACCCTTGCCCAAGGACCCGTAGCCAGGAAAGAAAATCACCAGGATTCCAGGGCAGAGTCTAGCTTCAGAATGTGTGCTATCAGTGACTCTTGCAGTCACACTGAGCCATCACTCTAAAAACTATATCCTGAATTGGCAGCTAAAGTTTATCAAAATGTGTTCAAACACTAGTTCAGAAAGATACATGCACCCCAGTGTTCACAGCAGCATTATTTAAGTTGCCAAGGTATGGAATGACCTAAGTGTCCATCAACAGATAAATGGATAAAGAAGCTATGGTATATGTATACATAATGGAATACTATTCGTCATAAAAAAGAATGACATTTTGCCATTTGCAGCAACATGGATGGACTTGGAGGGTATTATGCTAAGTGAGATAAGACAGAGAAAGACAAATACTGTATGATATCACTTTTATGTGGAATCTCAATACACAACAAACTAGTGACTAGAACAAAAAGAAGCAGACTCACAGATACAGAGAACAAACTAGTGGTTGCCAGTGAGAAAAAGGAGGGGGTCGTATAGGGATAGGGGGCAAAGGGGCTTTTATGAGATATATGGAATCAGGTGTGTGAACCTTGTGAAAATTATACAGCACTTTAAAGAATCTTTCATTTTTTTTTTTTTAAAGCAAAATAGACTTTTCTGTCTGGGAAAGTTAACTGCACACATTTTCTGAAATGGTGAGTTTCTAAAAGCTCACAGAAATAATTTTCATTGTTTTAATTTTTTAAGCACTATTGTAATTGAATCATTGAAGAACTGTTCAAACAACAACAACAACCACCCAAACCTTCTGTTGACCTCCAGTAACATCTCTCTCTCTTTCTCCTAGTTTACTGTAAACCAGTAGAAAATAAAAGGAGCCAGGAGAAATGTGTTATTTTAGAATTTATTCTCAGGGCTGCCATGAGTGTTCCTTGGAAAACCAATTAATCCAAACTGTAAGCAGTACCATTTAATACCTATCAACAGTCACCCTGTGAAATGGAAGGTCTTTACTTAACTAGTTAGAATTCCTGGAAATGATGATTCCTAAAAGTATGAGCAATACAAATATCTCTGCTCCTTTTCCCACCCACCACCAACTCCCACTTCCCTCCACCAAATAGTTCAGGGCTGTTGGACATATTGAGATCATAAGGAGTGAGGTGTGGGTGCCTTTTATAGACTTCTCCTGGCCCGGAAAACTGCAGTAAAACTTGTGGATAAATTATTTTCTCACACTATATGTCGTGCAGAATTTTAGATTTCATTAGAAAAAGCCATCTCTCATCTTTCAATCTCTTTTCTAAATCTTGTAGAAAACCTCTCCATAGAGAAAAATAAATGGAAGATTGAATTTCCTTTTGAGCTGTATTTCTCAACCTTTGTGATGCAGTCATCTCTTTTGATAACCCTAAAAATCTCACCCCACCTCCCACACGATTCCACACCCATCTTCCCAGTGGACCACCCTTCACCAATTCACTGATGGAAACTTTCTGATATATCAAGCCAGAGAAGTTTTAGTCTCAAAGATTTTAAAAGACTTTTCTTTCTGTGGTTGGTGTTACCAAAATGATAGGCATTGTTATTGCCCAGATATAGAATCACAGTATGATATTATATGTGTGTATTCCAAGTCCATGTCAAACCCCAACCCCAGTCCTACCCCTTGGAGACTGAGCTGTATCCCCCTCTTCTATCTGAGAATCACTGAATGATCAGGTCCATAAGTGACCCACTCCTCTGAGTCCCTCCCCAGCCCCTAATATTCTTCGCCATGTTTCCTTCCTCTTTTTCCTTTGATCCTTCTTCATTTTCCATTTCTAGGGCTAATTGTCCCCTTACTGATTTCTCTTTCTCTCTTTTCTCTCTCTCTAACTCTTTCTCCACTTTGCTACCATTATTGGAATGTAGAGTAAAGATGCTGGTATCAGGACTTTGGTTATGTTGGATGAACAAGGAGGTAAGTTCAGATTTCTTCAGTAAGAACAATTCCTCCTCTGAATAAAATGCATTTAAAAATGATTTGTGCATCCACAGGTGGTCATTGCATGTGTTATGCACATATATAAGTGTAAGAGTTCTGGTTTTCATCTTATTTTTTTGTTCCTTTCTCTCTTAAAGAAATTGGTATATGTATAAAAATGTCTTCATGGTTGAATAAATGGTACTACACTCCCTGTTATATGTGTTGGGGTAAAAGAATTTTGAAGGCAAAAGTCATTTGTTTGTATTTTTTAAATGATAATATTTTGGACAGTTTGGGATTATCCCCCTTAGCCCCAATCTTTCCTATAAATTTGGTGTTCTTCTAATAATTCCTACATAGAGTGAGAGAATCATGTACCGTGTTGTCCATTTATTTTGACTATCCTAATTCAGCATCTGGCCGTTTTGATTTATAAGCCATTATGAGAGTTCCTTAAATAACTAGAAGTTTTTTTTTAACAGATCATAAACTGAGGGAAATCCCTGGAAAAGGGAAAATTGAACCACTTAAAATATTTGAACTTTTTCATTTAATTATAAAAATAGAGGTAGTGAAAATCAGAGTAGCAGCATTTTAGTATAGCACCTTTATAGTCTACAGTGGAATCTAGAAGGGAGTACTAACATTTTTCCCTTTGACTTATTTGTCTAGTCATTCAGTGATGCTTTAATTCTAGCTAGAAGTTAGTTGCCTGATTCCATTCTAAATTCTTATCATATCATATTTAGCAGAAATATTTTCTCTTTATTTGTATTTAATGTCGGCATTAGAAAACTCTCAGCAATCATGAGAAATTTTTAAACGTGAAAGATAAAAAGGTAACATTTATTGAAAACATGGAACATCATAAACAAACTCTAGCAATAAATCTCAAATTGAGAGGAAAATTGCCTTAATACGTAAATCATCAGCTTACATGTAGATGTATGAAACTATGCTTTACCCAACAACAGTAATAAGATGCCACTCTTTAGCTGACTGGCACAACTTTTTTTTAACTGATAATAATCAATACTGTGAATATGTCAGGAAAACAGAAATCCTCAGTCTACATGTGGGCATTGTTGATTGATACAAACGTTTGAGAGTGATTTGATAATATACACACATTTTGATGGGCACTCATCTTTCAACCAAGATATTCCACTGCTAGAATTAGATGCTGCAGATATTCATTGACAAATCTGTGAAGAAAAATAAACATACCTTACCTATGATACTGTAAAACTGGAGACAACCTGAGCGTCCAGCAGTGAAGAAGCCAACCACATCAATTATGGTATGGCCATGAAAAAATTTGCATTAAGTGTTGCAACCATTGCAATATAGAATATAAATCTCTATTTACTGACCTCTGAGCAGTTGGGGCAGGGACTGGGAGGGACTGAACTACTCTTGGGGGTCCTCTGAGAAACAACTGCTAGGATTTAATTAGAAGTACATTGGTGAAGAGGAGACGAGCAGAAGTAGGCAAGGAGAGTCTTCTGTGATGTGGGCCTGACACTTTTGAGAAGGGAGAGTGTGGGCGGAGGCTTGGGTATCTCATACTTGGGAATCTCATACTGCAATGCTGCTCTGAGAGCCAGACTGATGTGCAGCCCAGGAGCAAAGACAACCCAGAGAGGCAACCCCATGCTGGGCAGGATTGCCTCCAAGCTAGTAAATAGTGCTCAGTCATGGGCTAGGAGCATCCCAGAGAGGGTGTGGCCTCCATGTAAATATGGGAGATCATAGAGATGCGACAGCTGGAGGTGTCTGCTAACTCAAGGGCCCCTCTTGGGAGATCTGAGTATACCCTCATGGCTGTCAGTAAACATGTTTGTTTCTATATCATTTATTTGTATTAAAATTTTCCAATAAACATACACTAACCAGTTTTTTAAAATCAAGAGAAAAGTTCTTCTAAAAAAACAATGAACATCAATCCCAACACTTGCCCTCTCATTTAAAAAAATATAAATTGCAAAATTAATGCAAAAATAATGAAGTATAGTAGAGTTGTATTTTGAAGGGATTACAATAGCTATAGCAGGCTTCAGAACTCCTCAAATGAATTTGCTGTAAATTTTAAGACTTGCTGACTTGATCTGTATAGCAACGTCCCAGACTTTGAAATTCAGGGTGCACTGTCACTGCGTTTTTTAAAAAATTGTATTTAATTAGGCAACATGTGCCCATATAGAAGAGTAGTACTTCATTTCCAGTGCTAAATTGATAAATATACACTCAAGAAATATAGAGTTCTACCTTATTAACTCTCTTTAGTTAATGATTTGCATATGAAAGGGGTAGAAAAGCATTGCAATAGAAAGAAAGGTTTAAAAAGTTTCAGGATAATGCCATTTTACCCCTAACTATAAAGCTTTGACATAAAAACATGAAAAATAATACATAAAATCTGAAGTAAAAAAAAGTAAGATATTGAGTTGCAAATTACATTGTACTTTGATGAGGAAAATCTAGAGACAAAATTTGCCAAAATCTCCAAACAAATGCAAAAATAAATTATTCTTAAACATAAATGATTCCCAAGAATATCTTTATATTATTCTCAGAGAAACAAAGCAAAAGTGCAGATATTCCCTGCAAGACAATTAATGTTCTCAGCTAAGACATTTCAGTTATGGCCACACAGCTAAATTCTCGGTTGAACATATTTCCTAGGATAACCTGGGTTTTACCAGATGCATGATGGATAATTGATACTGATGAGAAACACACAACTGTAAACATTCAAGTAGGTGGCTTCTGCCTGGTCTTAAGTGGTATGTGTTCCATTTATACTGTAAGAAGAGATTAGGATCTTCTTAAATGAGTCAACAACTATCTTCTCTGCCATTGTAAATGTATTTGAATGCTGTATATGCTGTGTTTAGTTGTTTAGATCAGTAACTGCTTTAAAATTTCTCTCCAATTTATGCTCTACTAATTTTATCTTTGCCTGAACACCGAAAGTGTTGACTGCTTCTACCCTTCAGCTGCACAGAAGTCTCAAGAAACAGTCATCCTCCTAAAGAGCCATTCCAGGTTGCCCTGCTAAATGCTTGAACTCAGAAATTCCTTATGGGATTCTTGTTTTATACTCAGGCATCAGGAGGCCATGGAACACTGAGCATGTCAGCTGGCCCTGGAAATGTACTGCGTCCTGGGATTTTTCTGTTCTATGAAAGAAATCCCCCGATATACCCTTACCTCTAATGTGGGATGATTTAAACTTTCACTTCCATATCTCTTGTCCCCTTTGTTGGTTTTTGCTGGGTTATATGTTTGTTTAGATGCTGAAAATGTGGCTCTTGGGAAAATCCAATGGGAAAAACTCCAAACTAGACAGTGAAATCTTTGCCACTGCCTGGCAGAGTAAAGGCAAAGTAAACTGTCATCCAGAGAGTCTGCCAACATTTCTAAATGGCTCATGGCCCTACAAGAGAGCATTTCTGAAAACATCCCTCTTGCTAAAGTCCCCTCACCAAATTCTTATGAATGACTAAAGCTGCTATTGTCCAATATGGCAGCCACTAGTCAAGTGACTATTTAAATTAATTACCATATGTTCATCAGTGCTCAGGAAAATTAAAATTCTATACTCAGGATCTGTAACTGGATACACTTGTGAAGGCTTATACATTAGGTCTTGCTATTCTATTTTTTTTCTTACTAGATTGAGGATTCTAATGGCCCCATGCTGCTTTACTTAAGTAATATTAGTAGAAAGTGAAAGTCGCTCAGTCGTGTCTGATTCTTTGCAATCCCATGGACTAGTCCATGGAGTTCTCCAGGCCAGAATACTGGAGTGGGTAGCCTTTCCTTCTCCAGGGGAATCTTCCCAACCCAGGGATCAAACCCAGGTCTCCTTCATTGCAGGCGGCTCCTTCACCAGGTGAGCCACAAGGGAAGCCCAAGAATACTGCAATGGGTAGCCTATCCCTTCTCCAGCAGATCTTCCCGACCCACGAATCAAACCAGGGCCTCCTGCATTGCAGGTGGATTCATTACCAACTGAGCTATAAGTAGAAACGATATCTAAACTTAGATCCCTAAGCATCCTGCCATTGGTGGATCCATCACAAATAACCAGTCATCCAAATATCATGGCAGAAATAAGAAAGAACAGTTTCTTGCCCCTACATATAGTGTGATGTACTGGAACACCTCCCCAATCCAAAACGTTATTTCCCTCCCAGTCTCCAAGAGTAAACAGAGAACAGTCAGAAAGTAAGTTTAGGGAAGTAAGGAGCAGTCAAACCTGAAAACTGCATTGCATCAGTCTCTCAGATGTTGTTGTCCGTGTCAGAATAGGTAAAGGTAAAGTCACTCAGTCGTGTCCGACTCTTTGCGACCCCATGGACTGTAACCTACTAGGCTTCCTGTCCACGGGATTCTCCAGGCAAGAATACTCGAGTGGATTGCCATTTCCTTCTCCAGGGAATCTTCCCGACCCAGGGATCGAACCCGGGTCTCCCGCATTGGAGGCAGACGCTTTAACCTCTGAGCCACCAGGGAATGAGGATATTGATTGCTTTCAAGCATTTCCTGAGAAATATCTTGACAGAAATCATTGAAGTGCTGTGAAGTCCCTGTACTCCAAACATATCCACAAACATAACCCAATTACACTCTAAAGATTGATATTATTTGGGGTACCTACTATGTGCCATGGCACTGAAGAAAACAGACAGAAATCCCTGACTTCATAGCATTCACATTCTAAGAGGGGACAAGAAAAAGGAAAGAATGTTATCATTAGAATATCTGTGACAAAATTGTTCCATGATGTTTTTTCAGGATTTGACTTCAGTTCAGTTCAGTCACTCAGTCGTGCCCTACTCTTTGCGACCCCATGAACTGCAGCACGCCAGGCCTACATATCCACAAACATAACCCAATTACACTCTAAAGATTGATATTATTTGGGGTACCTACTATGTGCCATGGCACTGAAGAAAACAGACAGAAATCCCTGACTTCATAGCATTCACATTCTAAGAGGGGACAAGAAAAAGGAAAGAATGTTATCATTAGAATATCTGTGACAAAATTGTTCCATGATGTTTTTTCAGGATTTGACTTCAGTTCAGTTCAGTCACTCAGTCGTGCCCTACTCTTTGCGACCCCATGAACTGCAGCACGCCAGGCCTCCCTGTCCATCACCAACTCCTGGAGTTCACTCAAACCCATGTCCATTGAGTCAGTGATGCCATCCAGCCATCTCATCCTCTGTCATCCCCTTCTCCTCCTGCCCCCAATCCCTCTCAGCATCAGGGTCTTTTCCAATGAGTCAACTTTTCTCATGAAGTGGCCAAAGTATTGGAGTTTCAGCTTTAGCATCAGTCTTTCCAGAGAACACCCAGGACTTATCTCTTTTAGAATAGACTGGTTGGATCGCCTTGCAGTCCAAGGGACTCTCAAGAGTCTTCTCCAACACCACAGTTCAAAAGCATCAATTCTTCGGTGCCCAGCTTTCTTCACAGTCCAACTCTCAAGTCCATACATGACCACAGGAAAAACCATAGCCTTGACTAGACAGACCTTTGTTGGCAAAGTAATGTCTCTGCTTTTGAATATGCTGTCTAGGTTGGTCATAACTTTCCTTCCAAGGAGTAAGCATCTTAATTTCATGGCTGCAGTCACCATCTGCAGTGATCTTGGAGCCCCCAAAAATAAAGTCTGACACTGTTTCCACTGTTTCCCCATCTATTTCCCATGAAATGATGGGACCAGATGCCATGATCTTCGTTTTCTGAATGTTGAGCTTTAAGGCAACTTTTTCACTCTCCTCTTTAACTTTCATCAAGAGGCTTTTTAGTTTCTCTTCACTTAGATTGTGTATAATGATACATTCAACCAATATTGGTAGATATAAAATAGTTTTCAGAATCAACTGTTCTGAAAGAGTTCCAGAGTTCCACTTTGCTATGATCTTTGCTGTACAAGCTGCAACCCATGGCAGAAGCCCACTCTCAGAAATAGGGATCTGACCCTGCCTGTTCATATGTTTTCATTTGGATTCTCTGATTCAGAAATCTAACACTTGTACACCAATTTACTTTTATTTACATTATTTTCTAATCCCTGGAGACACAGTGAGTGGGGCTCCTATATTTTGCTGAAAATGCTAACTTGAGGAATTCCTTAGGAAGGGCAAACACCTGAATGTATGTCTACATGCCATAACCTGTGTATGTATCAGCTTACTGGTCAAGCCCATATTTGCCCTCTCTACCCAGTTACAGGAATATGGGCCTATGTGCCCACCATCCTCTTGGTTTCAAGCACTCTTCTGGGTCATTTCAGCTCCTCTCTGATGAGGGCAGACTTTCAGGAACCTTGTCCTAACCAGTGGGGAGAATGTGGAGCTTCAGAGCAAGCCAGAAGGCTGGTGGAGGTGGAGCTCCCCCAGAGGAGGGATGTTCTGTGAGTATCTCACAAGTTCAATGAGAGCAACTAAGATTCAGGCAAGATCACTCAAATGAACTTGGGAGACTTCAGATTTTTGAAGCAATGTAGAAACGAGTATTTCAAATAGTTCTTTACAAGTAATGCCACCCACAGTGAACACAAGAGAAACTTTTACTTTGATAATTCTAGGAGGTGAAATCTTGCCACAGGAACCACTTTCATCTCCCACCAGACACCTGCATGTCGTAATGAGCCATGCCGAGTGGGGCCACCCAAGATGGATGGAGCATGGTGGAGAGGTCTGACGAAACGTGGTCCACTGGAAGAGGGAGTGGGAAACCACCCCAGTAGTCCTGCCTTGAGAACCTCGTGAACAGTATGAAAAGGCAGAAAGCACAGTGAAAGATGAACTCCCCAGGTCGGTAGGTGCCTAATACGCTACAGTGGAGAAATAACTCCAGAAAGAATGAAGAGATGGAGTCAAAGCAAAAGCAATACCAATTGTGGATGGGACTGGTGATGGAAGTAAATTCCAATGCTATAAAGAGCAATATTGCATAGGAACCTGGAATGTTAGGTCCATGAATCAAGGGAAATTAGAAGTGGTCAAACAGGAGAAGGCAAGAGTGAACATCGACATTCTAGGAATCAGCCAACTAAAATGAACTGGAATGGGTGAATTTAACTCAGATGACCATTATATCTACTACTGTGGGCAAGAATCCATTAGAAGAAATGGAATAGCCCTCATAGTCAACAAAAGAGTCCAAAATACTGTACTTGGATGCAATCTCAAAAATGACAGAATGATCTCTGTCCATTTCCAAGGCAAACCATTCAATATCATAGTAATCCAAGTCTATGCCTCTAATAGTAATGCTGAAGAAGCTGAAGTTGAATGGTTCTATGAAGACCTACAAGACCTTCTAGAACTAACACCCAAAAAAGATGTTCTTTTCATTATATAGGCCTAGAGTGCAAAAGTAGGCAGTCAAGAGATAGCTGGAGTAACAGGCAAATTTGACCTTGGAGTACAAAACAAAGCAGGGCAAAGGCTAACAGAGTTTTCCCAAGAGAACACACTGGTCATAGCAAATACCCTCTTTCAACAACACAAGAGAAGACTCTACACATGGACATCAACAGATGGTCAATACCAAAATCAGATTGATTATATTCTTTGCAGCCAAAGATAGAGAAGCTCTATGCAGTCAGCAAAAACAACACTGGGAGCTGACTGTGGCTCAGATCATGAACTCCTTATTGCCAAATTCAGACTTAAACTGAAGAAAGTAGGGAAAACCGCTAGACCATTCAGGTATGTCAAAATCAAATCGTTTACAATTATACAGTGGAAGTGACAAATAGATTCAAGGGATTAGATCTGATAGACAGAGTGCCTGAAGAACATAGACAGAGGTTCATGATATTGTACAGGAGGCAGTGATCAAGACCATCCCCAGGAAAAAGAAGCTCAAAAAGGCAAAATGGCTGTGAGGAGACCTTACAAATAGCTGAGAAAAGGAGAGAAGCAAAAGGCAAAGGAGAAGAGGAAAGATACACCCATCTGAATGCAGAGTTCCAAAGAATAGCAAGGAAAGATAAGAAAGCCTTCCTCAGTGATCACTACAAAGAAATAGAGGAAAACAATAG
Organism: Aepyceros melampus; assembly: GCA_006408695.1. Lineage (NCBI taxonomy): Eukaryota > Metazoa > Chordata > Mammalia > Artiodactyla > Bovidae > Aepyceros > Aepyceros melampus. The sequence goes on from SJXQ01012291.1 coordinate 30,375, forward strand.
AATGGGAAAGACTAGAGCTCTCTTCAAGAAAATTAGAGATACAAAGGGGACATTTCATGTAAAGATGGGCTCGATAAAGGACAGAAATGGTAGGGACCTAACAGAAGCAGAAGATATTAAGAAGAGGTGGCAAGAATACACACAAGAACTGTCCAAAAAAGATCTTCATGACCCAGATGACCACAAAGGTGTGATCACTCACCTTGAGCCAGACATCCTGGAATGTGAAGTCAAGTGGGCCTTAGGAAGCATCACAGGAACAAAGCTAGTGGAGATGATAGAATTCCAGTTGAACTATTTCAGATCGTAAAGATGATGCTGTGGAAGTGCTGCACTCAATATGCCAGCAAATCTAGAAAACTCAGCAGTGGCCACAGGACTGGAAATGGTCACCTTTCATTCCAATCCCAAAGAAAGGCAGTGCCAAAGAATGCTCAAACTACTGTACAATTGCCCTCATCTCACACGCTACCAAAGTAATGCTCAAAATTCTCCAAGCCAGGCTTCAACAGTACATGAACCATGAACTTCCAGATGTGCAAGCTGGATTTAGAAAAGGCAGAGAAACCAGAGATCAGATGGCCAACATCTGCTGAACCATCAAAAAAAGCAAGAGACTTCCAGGAAAACATCTACTTCTGCTTTAGTAACTACACCAAAGCCTTTGACTGTGTGGATCACAAAAAACTGTGGAAAATTCTGAAAGAGATGGGAATACCGAGGGAATACCGAACCACCTAACCTGCCCTCTAAGAAATATGTATGCAGGTCAAGAAACAACAGTTAAACTGGACAGGAACAACAGACTGGTTCCAAATCAGGAAAGGAATACATAAAGGCTGTATATTATCACCCTGCTTATTCAACGTATATGCAAAGTACATCCTGCAAAATGCTGGGCTTGATCAAGCACAAGCTGGAATCAAGATTGCCTGGAGAAATATCAATAACCTCAGATACACAGATGACACCACCCTTATGGCAGAAAGTGAAGAAGAGCTAAAGAGCCTCTTGATGAAATTGAAAGAGGAGAGTGCAAAAGTTGGCTTACGAGACAACATTCAAAAACTGAAGATCATGGTATCCAATCCCATCACTTCATGGCAAATAGATGGGGAAAGAATGGAAACAGTGACAGACTTTATTTTGGAAGGCTGCAAAATCACCTCAGATGGTGACTGCAGCCATGAAGTAAAAGACGCTTTCTCCTTGGAAGAAAAGCTATGACCAACCTACACAGCATATTAAAAAGCAGAGACATTACTTTGCTGACAAAGTTCATCTAGTCATGGCTATGGTTTTTCCAGTAGTCACGTATGGATGTGAAAGTTGGACTATAAAGAAAGCTGAGCACCAAAGAATTGATGCTTTTGAAGTGTGGTGTTGGAGAAGACTCTTGAGAGTCCCTTGGACTGCAAGGAGATCCAACCAGTCCATCCTAAAAGAAATCAGTCCTGAATATTCATTGGAAGGACTGATGCTGAAGCTGAAACTCCAGTACTTTGGCCACCTGATGCAAAGAACTGACTCATTGGAAAAGACCCTGATGTTGGGAAAGATTGAAGGCAGGAAGAAAAGGGGCAACAGAGGATGAGAAGGTTGAATGGCATCACCGAATCTATAGACATGAGTTTGAGTAAGCTCTGGAAGTTGGTGATGGACAGAGAAGCCTGGCATACTGCAGTCCATGGGGTCGCAAAGAGTCGGACACAACTAAGTGGATGAACTGAACTGAACCCAGAGATGTGCTTCAATCCCACCTCAGACCAGCTGTCCAGGAAGCCCTTAGCTATTCCTCAAATGGGGGTTGTCATCCCCATTCTGTCTGTTCTTATTGTGCTTCTTGTTTTGAAGATACTGGGCACCACTTCCCCAAACCAATCTCTAATCTGATAGTTATTTTGATCTACAGTCTAATTTATTGCATTCCTTAAGTAAATTGGAATGAAGTGTTTGGAAAAATACAGAATTCTCTGGAATGTAAAGAGCTGTCATCCATTTTTTTAGCCCCTTCAAGAATTTTCTTAAAGATATGACTATACCTATATTTATTCAGCAAAGTTTTGCCAGCACTACACTGTTATTTCCTGTGGCTATCACATACTGGATAAACATTCTGTTTTCCCTTGTCTCTTGAAAAGCAGAGCAGAGACAGCAAATTCCTAATAAGCTGAATTCTGTTCCTCAGCCTCACAAAAAACAACACAATAGCTTCTTATTTTCCAAATGGACAGGCAGTCTCTCCAGTTTGGAATGACAATTTAATGTTAAATTGTTTTTAAGTAATTATTTATGCCCTTTATACAGGAAAGTATTTACCAGTTTTATTCTAATCATATCTTTCTTCCCAGAGGCATGGGCATGCATGCATGAAAATATAGTTGAAAAGAGGAATAGACATGTAATTAGGTTTGGTAAATAGCCGGCCAGGACATCCCACTGCTGCCTTAATGGTCTGTGTGCTCAGTCACTATGCCGTGTCTGACTCTGTGACCCCATGGACTGTAGCCCACCAGGCTCCTCTGTCCATGGGATTTTTCAGGCAAGAATACTGGAGTGGGCTGCCATTTCCTCCTCCAGGGATCTTCCCAACCGAGAGATGGAACCCTCGTCTCCTGCAATGGCAGACAGATTCTTTGCCACTGAGCTACCTGAAAAGCCGAAAAGTCACAAAAGCTGTTTTAAAAATCACTTCGTGGAACTTATAATTTACTCAATTTAATGACACCACTTCTGAAAAATTAATTGAGTTGATGAATGTAGCCCTGGCAACCCAGAAGTATGATTCGTTTTTATGGCCATCAGTCTATGTCTTAAGATGCTATCTAAGGTCAGCTTTCCTGGCAGTGATGACAGTACTGTTTCATGTTCCAATCCATCGCCTTTCTCCAGGAATTTAATGGTCCAGTACCTATAATGTTGCTGTGCTGATATTGCTTTTCTTACAGCTTCTATGAACTGAATATTCAAAACCAAAAACTGCCTATGGCCTGCCTTTGGCTAGACAGCCATTGCTAGGGGGAAAAAAAGATATGGTACCTATTGCTAATTATCACTATAGTTGTTATTTTTCCCAAAGGAGAAAGTGGATTCTTTTCTATCCTTAGCTGGTTGAGGATGCTAAAAACCAAAAGGGAGAGATGTTTTAAAGTTGAAGCAGACACTTCCTCTAGCACCATTGCATTTGAATGCCTAAAACATAAACTAACACCCTATTTTCTTTCTCTCGGGTTTCACTGGTGTCTGAGTAAGTGAATATGCTGTGCTGTTTTCCTGGACACTCAGAATCAAGCAGGCTTCCCTACTCCATCCCATCATGTCGAACTATAAACTATATGAGCATCACTTTGGTTCATTCCCTTCCACCCCTGGCTGCACAGGGCATCGACAGCCAATTCTAGCAATGCATCTCCTCAGACAATGCATTGGAATAGCTCTCCCTCTTTCTCAAATTCCGTTTCATTTCTCATGTTCTGTTGAAAACCCCCAAAAAATTCATTCCACACTGTCATCCCTTTGTCCTAACCAGAACAACTCGATCGTGTCGAAGAAGGCATGAACCATATCAACCAAGACATGAAGGAGGCTGAGAAAAATTTAAAAGATTTAGGGAAATGCTGTGGCCTTTTCATATGTCCTTGTAACAAGTAGGTACTGGGTACCAGCTCTAATCTGTGGCGTCCAGTTTTCTTTCTTTCTTTCTTTCCTTCTTTTTTTTTTTTTCTTTAATGTCAAAGTGAATGTCTGAAGTTTTGTCTTTTTTTTCTTTGTCCTTTTCCATCCGCTTCATTCTGTGGGGATAAAATACTTGTGTTTAATCAGAACAACTGGAACGCATTGAGGAAGGGATGGACCAAATCAATAAGGACATGAAAGAAGCAGAAAAGAATTTGACGGATCTAGGAAAATTCTGCGGGCTTTGTGTGTGTCCCTGTAACAAGTAGGTGCTGCCTGCCTGCCTGAAGCTTTGGTTTCCCAAGGCCCATCTCCAAGCCTTGACAATCTCATTCCTGCTGGGTGCAAAGGCAGGATGAGTATGTGGCATGCAGAACAGATCAATACCGTCTCTAATGCATTCATCTCATAGCATAGATGATATTAGTGGGAGTAAACTGTTGATGCATTAAAAATCAGGCATACTACAGTGAAAGCTTCACTGTCAGCAACTTTTATTGATGAACGTTTCAACATTTTCCAGAAAGTGTACTTCAAGACAGAGACTAACCTCAAGAAAGAGGCATCACCCAGGGAATTTTATGTTCTCTAAATCCCCAAAACCAAAATTGCAGATTTAGAAAAGACGGGGGGTAAGTTTCGAAGTTGAGATACACATATGTATCAAGTTTGATTTTTCAGAAGCGAAAGTAACAGGTAATTTGGCCCAAACAAGCATTCCATAAGTTAGAAAGTAAGTAAGACAGAGGTTCACCCTTTCAACTGCTCACCAGTTACCAAATCTGCCGCAGCTGCACCCAACGCAGAGGCAAAGAGTCCTTCAGCAAGAAGTGCTCATGCTTTAGCCAAATTGGACCCATCCCTCTCCAGTTCTTCCTTTAGGAAGATCTCCCGTACACTGGCCGAAATGTTGAAATGTGTAGAGTTTGCATGCACGACATCACAAAACATTCAACTGTTAAGGTTCTGCAACGCTTTTTTGGAATGTAGCAGAAATGTGACAATTTGGCCCAAACAAGCATTCCATAAGTTAGAAAGTAAGTAAGACAGAGGTTCACCCTTTCAACTGCTCACCAGTTACCAAATCTGCCGCAGCTGCACCCAACGCAGAGGCAAAGAGTCCTTCAGCAAGAAGTGCTCATGCTTTAGCCAAATTGGACCCATCCCTCTCCAGTTCTTCCTTTAGGAAGATCTCCCGTACACTGGCCGAAATGTTGAAATGTGTAGAGTTTGCATGCACGACATCACAAAACATTCAACTGTTAAGGTTCTGCAACGCTTTTTTGGAATGTAGCAGAAATGTGACATGTGGTTATAAAGGTTTGCAACAGAAGGAACCTGAAAATAAGTGTTCTGGAAGGTAGTCTTATTTGACTAGCAGTGGAAAAAAAAAAATGCATGAGCGGATTGTCCAACATGCATTTGGAAAATTAAACCCGTTACCCGATCCCCCTTACCCCTCCTACTTCCCTTTGAACAGAAGCCTTTTTCTAAAAGCTCTCCTGATCCTAGCTTTTAGAATAGAAATCGATGTCATTTCTAGCTGATTATATGACCATTCACATCCTTTAAACTTTGAGGCTGATTTAAAATATCCCACTTCCTGTTTAGGAGGGGAGGGGCTCAATTTACAAATAAATTGAAGTTTTGTGTTTTTTTTTTAAAGAATGATCTACAGTAAAACCTGATTAACTGGAATCTAGCTGACTTGAACCTTCGAGTATATTTATATTTTTGTTTGTTTCGACTTTTAGCAAAAAGAGGCAAATAAACAAAGGGAAAAATCCCATCAGGGATTTAAAAGCATTTCTCTTAAAGGTCAGTCGAGGCAGTTTGCATTCTCTCACTCAGTCTTCATTCTGTAAGTTCCACATCCAAGCGGACCAAGCAATGAAAGCTGAGCTGCAGAGGAAAGGCAATCAGACATACCAAGAGAAACCAAAACCAGGAATGCTTTGATCATGTACCCTGCCCTAAGATTCTAAGGCGGGAAAGTGGCTCAAGAGTCTAACAGATAGTCAGCCATCACTCTTGAAACTAAGTTTACCTCCATGGCCCACTGTGTTAAGAAAGTCCTATAATTCACCAAAATAGCATTCCCAAGCATTCCAGTTAGTCAAGATTTAACTGTTCATCATTTTCAGTGGCCACTTGCCCCCAGGTGAGATGTCTCCCTATTTCATGATGAATTTCATAGATACATTTTCCCCATCCACCAACTGTTTGGACAAAGGGTGGAGGCAGGCCCCCCTCCCTCCCTGTGACAGATTCTGATGCTCAGATGAAATCACAACCCCTGGGAATTCCACGTACCAGTTGGCACTGATTCCTTATTACACAGAGACCCTAACTGAGCTTCAAAGCTTGACTGAAGTGTTCCCTATTGTGTGTAAATAACGCTTTAAAAACCATGTGTCACAGCACAGTGGCTGGTGGCGCCCTGCACTCTCGGGGGACTTCGCCCTGTCCCGGCATGTTTTGAGGGACTACGGTAGATGTCCCGCAGTTATGTGCGTCTGTGCAGCATTGTGGGTGCAGTGATTTGCCTTCGTTCAGAAACGCAAATTTTTCCCACTCCCTTGACTGCCAAAGATGGTACACCGGACATTTTACATAGCAGAAAGCATCACAAGGTCCATATAACTTCTGTTAATGTGAGGAGGGAGGGGGTGGGGATTTGGAAAATAACAAAAACAAAGCCATACTCTAAGCTTTATTAAATTCATTTTTGGATCCTGTCCCACTATGTGGCCCTGGCTCTTTAGAGCAGTGAATTCTGACTGCTTGAAGGCTATGGCATTATACATTAAACGTGGGAGTTGCTGAAATTCCATCTGTACAATTTTCCAATTTGTCTCCAGGGTTTCTTGGTCCCTAATCTGCAAATATTAGTCTTAGTGCCAGTTTTAATAGATGGCTATGGTCCTCCAGTAAAAAAGAAAAAAAAAGGTTAAATTCTGGTGTCGTAAATAGAAAATAGAAAACGTGAAAACAGGACCAAAAGAAGTTCTGTGCTTGGACTAAAAAGCGTGTGGTTTCTACTATGCAAAGAACATAAAAACATCTTTGATTGCTCAGTTACAACACACCCACCAAAATATGCTGCACACGTGTCTATTGGGCACAATAGGTATGCCTGGATTTTAAGTCTCTCTCCAAGGCAGCTCAGTGAAATATGGCCCACAGAGACCACACCAGTTCCATACCACTTTGCCCTACCACATCCCAGGATAGTTTGAAGTAGGCAGCTGTAACCACTCCCATCCGGCCCCTCAGTCCAATAAAGAAGCTATTGAACCTGCGTTTCAAATCCTCATGAAGGCTATTACTGTCCTGCTAGTGCCTTTTTGGAGAATGGTCAACTTCTGGAGTAGTTTGGCTTAAATGAGAATGCTTCACTTTCTACTCATGCCTGTAGCTGGTGCATGAAGAAGACGTAGAGGGATTTCCCTTTTTGGTGCTAGATGGCTTGTTCTCTCTTCTATTTTCCTGCATTCATTTCACTATGCCTCTTTTACTTTTTGTCTCTGTGGACAAAGGTTTGTACATCGACTCTGGATGTATGGTGACTGTTTGGAAGTACCGATATATTATCTAATTCAAATCTCTCTAGAGGCACCTCAAAGACCATCACCCTTGGCCAACCACCAATCCTGTATGTTCTCCACGCAGTGAGAATGCTTGGTTCTGCACATGCATTGGGGGAAAACAATTAAAACGGGAATCTTTGCATGATGGTGTGTAAAAACTTGGTCCAGGATGTTTTTCTTGATGACAGTGTGTTGCTGTGGTGTGATATACACACTCTACTTGGCAGTCTTGTTTTGTGTCTGTCTGCCAGTATGTTTTTTTTCTGTGTTTTGTGTCTCAAAATATAATTAGAACTGAATGTCCTCCAACTACGTTAATCCTTGTCTTAAATCCAACCAAACTAAAAAAATTAAATCCTGAGTGGCTGAGGCTTGGTGGTGGCCAACTGTTTGGGTCTGGTTATGATATATCGGTATTCTCTAATGCCTCGAATTAAAACTCATTCGCTTGGTTCGGTTCTGAGCTTGAAGAGGTAATGATTGTTGTGAGCTTGATGCGCCGCCCCTTTTGCTTGTCACTCACCCTCTTTTTTGCATAGGCTTAAATCAAGTGATGCTTACAAAAAAGCCTGGGGCAATAATCAGGATGGAGTTGTGGCCAGCCAGCCTGCTCGCGTGGTTGATGAACGGGAGCAGATGGCCATCAGTGGTGGCTTCATCCGCAGGTGAGCCTTGTGCAGCTGGCACTATAGCAGTTGCCTACTTTTGAGTGGCAAACCACTCCAACCTGAGTGGTTCTTAAAACAACACTGGGAAGTTCCCTGGCAGTCCAGTGGTTAGGACTTGGTGCTTTCACCATCATGCTCTGGGTTCAATCTCTGCTCAGAGAACTAAGAGCTCACAAGTCAAGTGGTGCCTCCAAAAAAAGGAAAAAGTACCATTTTTTTTTTTTTAACTTCTGAATCTCTGTGTTGACTGAGCAGGTCTTCTGAGAGCATCTCCTGGGCTCACTCATTACATGCAAGTGGGTGCAAGATGGTCTAAGACAGCAGTGCTTTCTTGTCTGGTGATTGGCTGGGGCTGTGGGTATGAGGCGTCCCCTCTCTTCTACGTGACCTCTCCCCAGGAAAGCCCGTGGTTCTTGGATGGTAGTGGTACCCCCAAGGGGTAGGCTCACATGTGCAAGCACTAGCCAAGCCTTTGCCCACATGTCACTGGACAAAGCCAGCCACGTGACCACATCCAGCATCAATGTGGCAGTAAACAAATGTTTCACTCCATGACTTTGGACAGAATTTATGAGATTATGTAGATATGTGGGTAGGGTCGATAATAAGGAATGGTGAAGCATCTATGAACTAGCAATGGCAGGAAGAATACTAAAGGGACAGGAGAGAACTGTCACCAGAGCCCAGCAGTAGTTATGGCTGTGGGCAGAGGTCGAGATGCCTGGGCTTACTCCATAGCAACTGTATCAGAATCGAATCTCTACAAGTGAGATCCATGTGTCAGTGGTTTTTAGAGCCCCTCAGATTTTAATATGAAGAGAAGGCTGAGAACTATGGAACCAGAAGTAAGTCGTAGCTGCTGACAATCATTTATGTAAACTTCTTTTCTACATACAAACCCTGGGAAGTTCCCCTTTAACTTTATCTGGCCTAGATTGCTTTACAAACCCTAGAGGAGCAGTCTACATTGGGATTTACCATGAGGAATGGGTTTTAACCCCTGTGAGCAAATTTTAGCCCATTGCCATCTGCAGTAGGAAAAACTCAGACATTCTGAAATAAGTACCTACCATTTACAAGAAAGAGTTAGTGCGGTATGTGGCCATGTCCATCAGCTGGGTCAAAAGCAGGTGCCAAGAATGAAGGAGAGTGCAAGAGGTTTATTAGAGAGCAACATTGGGGAGGGAAAGCAGGGAAGTAAGACTGGGGAAGAGCTGTCAGACCATCAGGCAGAGCTGGCAAACAATCTACCAACTCATTGGGAGCTCCACAGCAAAGTTGCTCATTGGAGGAATTCCACGGTAGGTAGAAATGACTAAGTCTTTGTAAAAAGTCTTGCTTCGTCATTGGCTGGGGCCACCTTGAGAAGAACATGACCTCAGCTCAAAGCAGACCTAAAGGAATGAACAATGAGAAGCTATCAGCTAACCACACTCCCTACAACTGGGCGATGAGTTCTTTCTTTTTTAAAAGAATGAGTTCTTTCTTAAAGACAGTTGAGCAGTGCATGGATCCACACAGTGCAGGGGGTGAACTGTGGCTATATAGTAGCTATTAATTAAAGTGCTATGCAAATTAATTGCAATTAGAAGTTTTTTTAAGGAAAAAAAAGTACCTTCTTAACTTTCAAGCTGAGTCATGAAAAAAATGGGAACTCCCTTTGGGGAAGGCATTTTGAGAGCCAATTCCTTCCTCTCTACTTAGGCTGAAACAATATTTTATCACAGTTTTCTTGCTTGAAATCACCTATTCACAATGTCAAAAAAAACCCCACATGCATTGAAACCTGAGCAAGTAAAAATCATCTTGAAAAAATAGTTCCCTTTGGAGTTCTTGGGAGCAAATAGGATTAAAGGGCAGACTGTTATTCTCATTACTCTTCCCATTAATGTTGGTCCCAAATGGAGAAGTAGATGAGTGGAGAAACTCTCTGACTTAGTACAATAGCTTTTCTTTCCTTATAAATTTGAGTCTTGGAGATTTTGATTGACATTTCAGAAAGAAAAATACAGTTTCTAATGGGTGCCACCTCATTCTCTGACCTGGAATCCTCCCAACTAAAATGGTTTTAGCCTTAAAACATGAAAATTGGGGTAATCATAAAGGGAGGAAACGAGGTGTTGATAGAATTGAGGGAAGTAGATATATTAATCTGCTTAATATGCCTTCTTTAAAAGTAGAAATTTAAGTGTTCAATAATGCATTTACAAATTATTTTCCTATTTACAAAAGCTAAAATGTTCTCATATTGAACAGAGATTTAAAAAGGATCAGATTGATACCTGGAAATCAATAGATTTTCCCTAAGCTTTGGGTCCTGGACATTTGAGGTTTTTTTTATCTTCTAAAACCTCTTCTTTGATGCCCAGGGTAACAAATGATGCCCGAGAAAATGAAATGGATGAAAACCTGGAGCAGGTGAGCGGCATCATTGGAAACCTCCGTCATATGGCCCTGGATATGGGCAATGAGATTGATACACAGAACCGCCAGATCGACAGGATCATGGAGAAGGTGAGCATGGGGCAGTCAGCAGGTTTCTGTTGCTTATCACCCTCTCTGAAATAATCACCAAGGACACATGAAGGGCTTAACAAGACCCACAGACTGTGACTTTGAATTCAGGCCCTGGTAGATAGATATCTTCCCCTTAATTTTCCGAGACAGAAATACAGCAACAGATAAGTAAATAAGAGGGTAGAATTTAATCTAGCAGATATTGCTCAGGGCCACCTTTACTATAGGCATTGTGCTAGGCATCAAAGGACTTATTAAGATGGAAAGACACCATCTCCACTCCAAGAAACTCACAGCCTATGGGAAGCACTGAGCATCCAGATGAAAATATAATCTGTGAAGAAAGTTGCACATCAAATGCTAAGTCAGGTTAGATGGGGAAAGATTTCAAGGGTCAGGGAATGGGAAAATGTCACCCCAAAATTTGAATTTGAATCGAGTCTTGAAGGTTGGTTGGGAGCTTGTCAGAAATGAGGTAGGGACAGAATCAGGAAATGAGGGAAGAACAGTCATTTTAGGTTAGCCAGAAGATGAATACGAGCTTTGGTTCTATAAGTGCGGAAGCTCAAGTGATATTTCAGAAAGCCCCAGATTCCATTTCCAGTTCAAAAGTGCACACGTCCAGATCTCAAAGTAGGGAACATAATCTAATGCAATTGAGTTCATATAAGGACACCAGATGTCACGCTAAGACTGAGCCGCCTAGTGTCAGAAAGAGTAGAGACAGTCACCTGGGAAAAGATAGAGTTGGGGGCTTCAGAATAGGAAGGAACAGAAAGAAGCACTGGAAAGCTCTCATAAAAAGATTTGGGGCACCCACACCTGATATTCTACACTATGCAAATCTGATACAGTCTCTATGTCTTTGTGTTCTGTCCCCTCCCTAATCAGTAGACTCCTCAATATTACTTATAATCTCTGAAGGTATCCAAATGCCAACAGGGAGAAACAGGCAAATTATGAGTTTAATGGTAATTGTGCTTCTATAATCTATTCTACTTAGCTAATCCTATATGGTGTGAGTTTATTCCTTGGAGGATATTGAAGTTTTGAGCCTGAAACCCTGAGTTTCTTTTCAACAACTCATTCCACTTTGGTTGAGGGTGGAAGGGCAGTTTTTGTGCTCTCTTGAATCTTTAAGACTAAATACTCTGTTTCTTGGTATCTGAGCATCCTCCACTGACTTAAGAAAGGAATGAGTAGACATAAAGGAAGCGCTTTGCCCTATTGTGTTCTATGCACTTTATAAAGATATTTGAAACTGCATAATATTTTGCCTAATCAATATTGAGCTACACAAATGCAGTGTAGTTGACAAAATACCTGTGCTTTGCCTACTTCACAAGTCATGACATGCTTACTGTTGGTAAGAGCCTTTGATGTGCTAAAGCTTTTAAGCTGTGTAAGTCAATAGATTTTTAGAACAATATTGAGAGTTTCAAAAAGCACTGGCACCAACAGAAATGGATCTAACCCCTTATGGCCCAGAAAAATGAACTAAGAAATAATTGCTGAATCACCTTCCAATAGGAAAATGAATTGGGGAGAAAAAAAGAAAAGTAGCCATTTTTCTATCAAAGGACCCAACTGACTCACAGATGTAGGAAGATAATGTATCTCTAACTCAATTAGAGTCTTAGAAAGAGAACTTCTACTAAGAAAGAGGGGTCAAGTCTTTATTGACAGAGCTGGGCTTTAAGCAAGCAGTTTTCCTGGAATGGCAGGAAAACTCTAGATCTATTCTTTAGGGGAAAGTTTTCATTCTGGGCCCAGTTTACTGCAAGAGCCAAGACTTGTGCAGCTATAGGGTTTCATCAAAAGTCAGGCAAGTGGATAGGAAATAGCCATTATAGTTTATCTCATCCTTGGATGCCAAATTGCTTAAGAAGTGGGGCAGGGGTCTAGTTCCCTTCTGATAACTAGCCTTTTTTTCCTCAAAACAACAATGTGGATATGATTGAGATAAAGCCCATTTCAATTCAGCATTTCCCCAAATGATACATGTTACATGGTTATTAGTAGACTTCTACCTTCTTTTGCAAGTTCTTACTTCTGATCATAGAAAATGGTGTGCAAAGATCTTCTGCATATCTAGGATTAAAATCATACTGTAGGACTAAAGAGAATCTTCTATTTCTCCCATATTCTCTCATGACCCAAACAACAGCCCTCACCCAACCCCACCAATCATGATCCTTTCTTATCACTTCAATTAGTAGTGAAGTTTTGGGAATCCAAAATAATGCAGTCTTCAGTACATTCCTATGGACTGTCAAGAAATTACTTTGTCCATTTAAAACCCTGTTTTCTGATTTAGGGTATTTAAAATAGGCAGTCTTCTAAGGCTGGAATTGTATGATTCTTTTAGAAATCTATTAAAATGGGGCAAGTTTCTGTCAGGTCTTTATGGGAACTGTTGCTAAGGAAACAATAATGTTCAAACTTGGATTTTAAATTGTCAGTGCAAGATGTGATGCACACGTTAAAATGCAGTAAAGTTGAAGATTGAGCATTGCTCACAGTCTCCCATCAGTATGGAAGCATGGCATTTGAAAACTAAGATCTTGAGTTCCAGCAAGGCTTTCCTGCTCACCAGCTTCATGACCTGGTTCCTCATCTGATACTGGAAGGTGAAGGTGAAATCGCTCAGTCGTGTCCGACTCTTTGCGACCCCGTGGACTGTAATGTACTAGGCTTCTCTGTCCATGGGATTCTCCAGGCAAGAATACTGGAGTGGATTGCCATTTCCTTCTCCAGGGGAAAGATAATAAGAGAACAGTTCAAATCTGGGATCAGAACAGGCTGTCATGTAAGATAGAGCTGTCCTCTTCCAGAAGTCAGAGCTGTGCTCTAAAAGCTACTTGCCAGGGTCTGAAGATTTCCAGAGTGTTCAGAAGCATGGGCTAAACACCCCTTCTACCTCTTCCGCTGGTTTTTTGGATCAGGTTTTCTCACAAAGGCAAATCATGTAGTGTATCTTGAGTGTATTAGCAAGTTTAGGATTCTCTAAATAGAAATGTGAAAACAGAGATGGGCTATATTGCATAAATATGTCCTACAAGATATAAATGGAGTAAACACAGATGCATTCCCCAAACACCAGGAAGACAAGTAAAAGAAGATTATCTCAGGATTTTTTTCCTAAAAGCACATATGTTATATAATATAATAAAGATTTGGCTCCTGTGGTGTCAGGTATTGTATGGGCTGGAATTTTGATATGCTTCAGAAAGAACTGAGGTGGACATCACAGATGCTCATTGATGATACGTATGTTCTAGCTCCTTCCAGATTCTTTGAGGGCATCCAAAGAGTAGCCTCATGCTCTACTCCAAAATATTCTCTTGACCATCACATGAAGACTCACCAGTGCCTTTGTAATGCAAGAAATCCTAGAATCTTTGCCTTCAGAAATGCTATCTGTTTTTAAATGTATGTTTTTTCCTTATTTGAGCAGTTCTCAAAGTTAAGTCTGGAAAAATAATCAGCATAATCTTAAGGAACATTTCACATTGATCTGAGCTTCTAATTTTCCTTTGGATCAAAGTGTTACTATTTCTGATAGGATTTGTAGCTAACGAGGGAATACTAAAGCATTCAGGAAAACTGGAGAGAAACACCCATTTTCCAAATTGCAAACCTAAAGGTCAAAACTACGAGTCTATAGATCAAAACAATCAAGGAAAATTAGTGTTCTGCCTTATCTGTTTGAAGTCAGCTCTTAACTATCCAAACAGATGGTAAGGAACCATTGCCAGATAATTCAAAGTTATGAACAGCTTAGAAATATTTTTCTTTCCCTTGGCAAATTTCTATTTGAATAGTGAGAACTCTAGTGTCCTGGGAATTCACAACTGAACTGGATAAAGAAGACAATTTGGTGGAGATTACAAAGCACCAGGCACAGTTGTTGATGTGAAAACAGTAATCAGCAAACAAGCTCTGTTGCTATAAACTCGTCCAGTGTCCCCACCCTGCCTCTCAGTTTCCCGCCCCCTTCCCAGGCTGGAGAGAGACAGACAACATTACCAACCACAATAGAGCAGAAACAACAGCCGGAAAGGAATGTTTGTCTTCTCTTCTGTTTGCTGACTCGTATGTTCCTCGGTGATGTTAGGAATAGTCCATTTCTGGAGTTTAACAGTATATCCAGGTAGTAGTCCTGGGTTTCATGATGCATGTATAGCAAAAGAGAACTCAAGCAGTGAGGCAGTCAGTCAAAATACAAAATGATAGTAAGTGTGTCTCTGTTAAAACAAGCCAGTTATCAAGCTCACAGGAGTAAGTCTTCAGAAATGGGACTAAAAAATATTAAATATTGCAAAAGCAAACCACGTTTTCACCCAACAGCAGTAGTTGTAAGATAAGAATGTTGAGCATTTCATTTTTGCAAAACGTTATTCTAAGACCATTATATGTAGCAACTCATTTCATCCTCATAGCAAACCTGAGTAGTAAGATGACTAACTGATTATAGCGTGGACTCTGACTCCAGGCCTTTGGACTCCGGTTTCCCCATTTATTAGCGCTGTGACGTTAGACAAATTGCCTAAATCCTCTCTGCTTAGCTTCCTCAGTTGGAAAAAGGAGCAAATAACAGTATATCCCTCAGTGTTGATATCAATCTTGCTGTTGTCCCAGCTGAGTGAGCGGAACCTAGTAGGGGAACTGTGCTCGCCAGCAGTGTTCTTTACTGCCCCCAGCTCACAGCGCAGAAAGCTGAGGCCCCACAATGTTAAGTAATCTGCCCAAAGCGACGCTGCTAGTAACTGTACAAATAGCAGGAATTCAACTCAATTTAACAGATGTGCATGTCTGCCGTAGAAATCACTGGGTGTCATTCCAGAAGAGAAAGATAAATGATATGTCTCTGTCCTGCACAGAACACTCTGTGGCAGGGAAAACAGTCATGAGAACTAAGTCATGAGATCAAACTTCTGTGATCATGCTCAAGTCCAGCCAATGGTTCTGGGAACACAAAAGAAGGGATGGTTCATTCTGATGAAAAGGAAAGTTTCAAGATGCCTTCACCCAACAGGAGGCATTTCAACTGGACCCTGAAGGGGCCCAATAGAATTTTAATGGGTAAACTGAATTCTGTTTTTCTTTCCCCTTTTTCCAGGCTGATTCCAACAAAACCAGAATTGATGAGGCCAACCAACGTGCAACAAAGATGCTGGGGAGTGGTTAAATGGCCCGTCTGTGTCTTCCTCCAAATGCTGTTGGGCAAGATAGCACCTTCATGCTTTTCTCATGTATTACCTAGTAGGTCTGCACACATGCACACATCCACCTGCCCCCATTGTGAATGTTGTCTTCTGTCGTCCATCAGCCCAGTGATACTATATGTCTTCTGTTTTTTCTGGGTCTCTTTCTTTCCAAAGGCTATATTAGTGGTCATTTGGTGGCTCTAACTTTTTACGTAAGATGTCTTGGGTTTCATTTTACCTTTTCTCTTTTCAGTGGTGTTTGCTGAATGACAACAATTTAGGAATGCTCAATGTGCTGTTGATTCTTTCAATACACAGTATTGTTCTTGTAAAACTGTGACATTCCGCAGAGCTACTGCCACGGTCCTTTCTTTGGGTGTCAGGCTCTGAAACTCAAAATTTGCTGTCTTTGGTTCCTCATGGCTGTCATCTGTCTTTATGATTTCATGATTAGACAACGTGGAATTACATAACAGGCATTGCACTCAAAGTGATGTGATTTATGCATTTATGCATGAGAACTAAATAGATTTTTAGATTCCTACTTAAACAAAATCTTTCCATGACAGTAGCATACTGATGAGAAAACACACATACAACAGCAGCAGCAACAGCAAAACAACAAAGCATGCTCAGTATTGAGACACTGTCAAGGTTAAGTTTACCAGCACAACTGCAGTAGTGTCACTTTCTTTCTGTCAATATTTAAACTTATCAATCATGATCATCCTTTTTTAAAAAAACTAATTTTCAAAAAAGATGGGTTTGAATACTCAACCATTTAATCATTTCCAGCAAAATATGCGTTTGACTGAAATTATGTCCAATGGATGTAATATAGAGTTTGTTTGCTGCTTTTGAAGACTGTGTTTTGGGGAAAGCAACCTTGCTGTGAAACAGTGTGGAGATGTAAATTTTATAAGGCTGACTCTTACTAATCACTATTTCCCCTGTGGTTTGTTATCAGTACAATTCTCTGTTGCTTAATCTAGAGCTATGCACACCAAATTGCTGAGATATTTAGTAGCTGATAAAGAAACCTTTAAAAAAACAATGTAAATGAATGAAATATAGATAAACTATGAGATAAATATCATTACGGCATGTAATATTAAATTCCTCCTGTCTCCTCTGTCAGTTTGTGATGTGATTGACATTTTGTAGCTAGTTTAAAATTATTAAAAATTATAGACCCCAGATGTCGCTTTAATTTCTTCATGGACCCTGTCTGAGTTTGTACTCACATGAGAAGAAGAAATCTGGCTACAGTCCCATCACTCCTAAGAAGTCAGTTCTATGTGCTAAGGACACCGTATGGGAAAAGCAAAGATGTCCCTTCTACACATTATCCATTGGCAATTGAAACGTGGCATGATTTTTATAATCTGTTTCACAAATTCTTATGTATAGATCAGCCCAGTGTTGGCCATGGGGAGAATGTAATTCAACCAGAAGGCACAGAAGAAAAAAAAAAAAATCCATAGAAAAAATCAGTAGTACTCAGACTTGGCTGTACATGGATTGAGGTATATTATGTGTCAATCAACTCTCATCTTGCTTCTCTCCAGTGTCACCCCACCAAACTGAGCCCACCACGACCACCACCACTGCTGCCTCCACTTTATTTAACAGCCCTATTGACATATCATAACATTCACCCATTTAAAACGTATAATCCAGTGTGAAGATGAAAGTGCTAGTTGCTCAGTCGTGTCCAACTCTTTGCCACCCCATGGACTGTAGCCTGCCAGGCTCCTCTGTCCATGGGATTCTCCAGACAAGAATACTGGAGTGGTTTGCCATTTCCTTCTCCAGGGGATCTCCCCAATCCAGGGATCGAACTCGGGTTTCCCACATTGCAGACAGATTCTTTACCATCTGATCCATCAGGGAAGCCAATATATTCAATATTTGTATAATCCAATAGTTTTTAGTATAGTCACAGTTGTGCAATCTAATTTTAGAATATTTTTAACATCCCCCAAAGAAACTCCATACCGATCAGTAGTCATTCCCATTTCGCTTCCCTCAGCCATAGGCAACCACTGATTTAAGTTTTGTCTATAGATTTGCCTATTCTGAACATTTCCTATAAATGAAATGGTACAATATGTGGTCCTTTGTGACTGGCTTCTTTTATTCAGCATCATGGTTTCAAGATTTCATCCATGGTGTAGCATGTATCAGAGTCTTCCTTTTTATGGCCAGATAATATCTATTGTATGAGAACATTTTGTTTATCCATTCATCCATTGCTGGACATTTGCACTGTTTGTACCTTTGGACTCTTATCAGTTATGAGGCTCTGAACATTCATGCACAGGTTTTTGTGCAGACACGTGTTTTCAATTCTTTTAAAGTCACCGCTTTCACCTCATTACTGTCTCTGCCACCATCACCTCCATCATAACCTGTACCCTTCTAGCTCCTGCACCACCGCTGCTTTGACTACCACCACCTTGACCTTGCCACTGCCTCTGAATCATCCTAACTAGTGCCTCCTTTCTCACTGCTCCCTCCCCAGTCACCACCACGCTGCTGCTGCCCTCGGCTCCACCTCCACCGCTGTCACCAGCGCCATCGTTACCTCCTCACTCCTGCCACCTCCGCTGCTTCCCTCTCCTACCCCGCAGAGACGATGCAGGTGAATTCGTCCTGATCACCTTGGCTCAGTGCCAGGTCATTCCACCAGTAATTCCAGGGGTTTGGTGAGAGCAGTTAAGAAGTGAAACCAGTGATGACAAACTCATCATCCTCAGCAAATGTTTGCAGGTCTTCAGCTTCTCCCCAAGCCTTAGAACAAGTTCTAGAGCTACCCAGATGCTCAGGGAAGTTATTCTAAGGACCAACTCTAGCAACACATTTATGCCTTAAAATTAGGTAATAGAGAGGATGCTCAAAGATGGGGAAAATAAATATACCATGTATGTCAAAGCAGCTATGGGGTTGATGTATGGGCTGTGTTAGAAAATTCTTTTCCCAACTCCATCTGTTCTTAGTGAAGTGAGTGTGTTTCCACATTGTTTGAATAATTAAAACCCCATACTGGATATATGAAAAGTAGGACATGGGCATCCTGCTTTAAGGGCCAACACATAATTCATTCTCAAGCATATTTCCTTGGATAATTGAACTTGTCTAGCCTTAGCCGTAATGCAGTCAGCTGCTTTTGGCTAAAGGAAGACATATTCTCCAGGGATGAATCAGATCTGGGTAATGTACCCACTCAGGAAGTACACTAGAAATAATTTCCTAGTGGCCCATTTGCCTTGGCTAAAATCTGGGGGTCTCTGTGTAAGGCCAGAGTAGAGAAAACATTTCCCTGAAGCCATCATGCAGGCAGCCTTCCTCTCATGGAAGCAGTCCCTTGCCTGAGGATGAAGCCACCTTAACTGGCAGGAGGGGTAAAAAGGTTTCCGTATGAACACAGACCAGTGGGCTCTCTCTCATGTGGCTGCAGAGGCCCACAGATCTGACTCCACCCCTAGAGATTCTGGTGAAGATTTGAGCCACAGTCTAAGAATTAACATTTCAACAAGCACCTTGATTCTGACAAAAGCTGTGCCTATTGCATTTGATTGTAAATCCCTGGAATATTTTATAGTTTATCGTGTGGCATCTGGAACTTATCAGGCACCGAATGAATATTTGTGTACTGAGTAAAACACCCTGAATCTGAAAGGTGAGAGCCATCATGCAGGCAGCCTTCCTCTCATGGAAGCAGTCCCTTGCCTGAGGATGAAGCCACCTTAACTGGCAGGAGGGGTAAAAAGGTTTCCGTATGAACACAGACCAGTGGGCTCTCTCTCATGTGGCTGCAGAGGCCCACAGATCTGACTCCACCCCTAGAGATTCTGGTGAAGATTTGAGCCACAGTCTAAGAATTAACATTTCAACAAGCACCTTGATTCTGACAAAAGCTGTGCCTATTGCATTTGATTGTAAATCCCTGGAATATTTTATAGTTTATCGTGTGGCATCTGGAACTTATCAGGCACCGAATGAATATTTGTGTACTGAGTAAAACACCCTGAATCTGAAAGGTGAGAAGGGATGGCAGAGGGTCTGAGGAAGAATTTGATACTGATAGTTCTTCTGCAGCTTGGTCAAGGGCGAGAGATTCTTCTCCTTTTTAGAAGGTATTTGTATTTGTTCTTGGGTTTCAGGTTTTGATAGAAGTGGGACTCGGAAACAGGGGAGGGGGAGGGACATTATAAAGTCAATTCCTTTTAAAACTGAAACCACTGTGTGATGTTTGGGGGAGCTCCAAAGAGCTCCAGCCCTTTATGTCTCAGTGTAGAAAGAATTTGGTGAGAGGTGAAGTGATAGATCAGTGATATATCAGGTTAGGAGCTTGTGAGGCTTACAACTGGGCGAGCAAGAGGATGCTGCCCCTGAGGACTCAGTGGGCAGCTCTGACCACCTAGCCCCAAGCTTTGTGACACTCATTTGTCAGCCCATTGACAACTGCACTAGAATCTGAGAAAAATGAAGAAAATTCATACTTCTGATCAGCTAATACATGCCAGGTGCTGTGTGAAATGCCTCATATATGATGACTCATTAAACTCTCCTAAAAATTCTGTAACCTTGACACTATTTGCCCCATTTTGCAGAATAAATTAATAGATTACTTGAACCAGATTTATCTTACTAAAGCTAGTAAGTGATGTCAGCATGATTCAAGCTGGATGTGTGCCTCCAAACCTGTAGACAGGCCTAGAAGATAGCCCTTCCCAAGTGGCTCAGTGGTAAAGAATCCACCTACCAATGCAAAAGTCAGTGGACACTTGGGTTCTATCGATGGCTCATGAAGATCCCCTGGAGGAGAGCATGGCAACACATTCCAGTATTCTTGCCTGGAGAAGCCCATGGACACAGGAGCCTGGCAGGCTACAGTCCATAGGGTCGCACAGAGTTGGACACAACTGAAGCGATTGAGTACACATGCACACACACTCAAGCTGGAGGGTTTATCTGCTCAGATAGGTCAACCACTAAATATGAAGTATATCTGATGGTAAGTGTGCCAGAGAAATGTAAAACACTGAAGGAGATAAAGAGTGTAGGAGGTGGGAGAGAAGATGCTATTTTTAAAAAGAATGAAAACTATAGTTATCATAACTATAATCAACTGTAGGTCAGCTGGACGAATTGGCAGCTGTCTGCTGAGGCTCCTCCCCTTTTCTCTCATTCTGTGGTCTCTCATTCTCCAAATCAATCAGGATTTGCTTTCATAAGTCCAAGAAACAGAGTTCAGTTAAGTCACTCAGTCGTGTCCGATCCTTTGCAACACCATGGACTGCAGCACGCCAGGCGTCCCTGTCCATCACCAACTCCCAAAGTTTACTCAAATCATGTTCATTGAGTCAGTGATGCCATCCAACCATCTCATCCTCTGTCTTCCCCTTATCCCGCCTTCAGGGTCTTTTACAATGAGTCAGTTCTTCACATCAGGTGGCCAAAGTATTGGAGCTTTAGCATCAGTGCTTCCAATGAATATTCAGGCCTGATTTCCTTTAGGATGGACTGGTTGGATCTCCTTGCAGTCCAAGCTACTCTCAAGAGTCTTCTCCAACACCAAAACTCAAAAGCATCAATTCTTCTGTGTTCAGCTTTCTTTATAGTCCAACTCTCACATCTATACATGACTCCTGGAAAAACCATACCTTTGACTACATGGACCTTCATTGGCAAAGTAATGTCTCTGCTTTTAAATATGCTGTCTAGGTTGGTCATAACTTTTCTTCCAAGGAGCAAGCGTCTTTGAATTTCATGGCTTCAGTCACCACCTGCAGTGATTTTGGAGCTCAGAAAATAAAGTCTGACACTGTTTCCACTCTTTCCCCATCCATTTGCCATGAAGTGATGGGATCAGATGCCATGACCTTAGTTTTCTGAATGTTGAGTTTTAAGTCAGCTTTTTCACTCTCCTCTTTCACTGTCATCAAAAGGCTCTTTAGTTCTTCTCTTTCTGCCATAGGGGCTTCCTGGTGGCTCAGACGGTAAGTGTCTGCCTGCAATGCAGGAGACCCAGATTCGATCCCTGGGTCAGGAAGTTCCCCTGGAGAAGGGAATGGCAACCCACTCCAGTACTCTTGCCTAGAAAATTCCATGGACAGAGGAGCTTGGTAGGCTACAGTCCATGGGGTTGCAAAGAGCCAGACATGACTGAGAGACTTCACTTTCACTTTCTTTTCTTTTTCTGTCATAAGGGTGGTGTCATCTGCATATCTGAGGTTATTGATATTTCTCCCGGCAACCTTGATTCCAGCTTGTGCTTCATCCAGCCCAGCATTTCTCATGATGTACTCTGCATAGAAGTTACATAAGCATGGTGACAATATACAGCCTTAACGTACTCTATTCCCGAATTGAACCAGTCTATTGCTCCATGTCCAGTTCTAACTGTTGCTTCCTGACCTGCATAGAGATTTCTCAGGAGACAGATCAGGTGGTCTGGGATTCCCATCTCCTGAAGAATCTTCACAGTTTGTTGTGATCCACACAGTCAAAGGCTTTGGCATAGTCAATAAAGCAGAAATAGATGTTTTTCTGGAACTCTCCTGCTTTTTGATGACACAATGGATGTTGACAATTTGATCTCTGATTCCTCTGCCTTTTCTAAAACCAGCTTGAAAAATCTGGAAGTTCATGGTTCACGCACTGTTGAAGCCTGGCTTGGAGAATTTTGAGCATTAATTTGCTGGTGTGTAAGATGAGTGCAATTGTGTGGTAGTTTGATCACTCTTTGGCATTGCCTTTCTTTGGGATTGGAATGAAAACTGACCTTTTCCAGTCCTGTGGCCACTGCTGAGTTTTCCAAATGTGCTGGCATATTGAGTGCAGCACTTTCACAGCATCATCTTTTAGGATTTGAGATAGCTCAACTGGAATTCCATCACCTCCACTAGCTCTGTTTATAGTGATGCTTCCTAAGGCCCGCTTGACTTCATATTCCAGTATGTCTGGCTCTAGGTGAGTGATCACACCATTGTAATTATCTGGGTTGTGAAGCTCTTTTTTGTACAGTTCTTCTGTGTATTCTTGCCCTCTCTTCTTAATATCTTCTGCTTCTGTTAGGTCTATACCATTTCTGTCCTTTATTGTGCCCATCTTTACATGAAGTGTTCCCTTGGTTTCCCTAATTTTCTTGAAGAGATCTCTAGTCTTTCCCATTCTATTGTTTTCCTCTAAGAAAAAAGGTAGACGCAAGCAAAATCTCTTGAGATCTAGGCTCATTGCTTCTACTGCTTTCTGTTAGCCAAAACAAGTGGCAAGACCAATTCAGATTCAAGAGATAGGGAAATACTTTTCTTATTAGGAAAAGGTTAAAGTCACACTGCAAAGGGTGTGGATACAGAGAGAAGTGAACACAGCTGTCTTGGCCATCTATCTGAACGTGTATGGAATTTTCCTTTCCTCCTCTGCATCCTTATTCTCACAGAGAAACAAAAGTTCAGGGCAGACCCTCTGTGTAACTTAGAGTATGTACATGCAGGTATTCCTCCCCTTTAGTGGTAGAAGTAGTATTAGTTGCTCATTCGTGTCCAACTCTTTGTGACCTCATGGACTGTGGCCTGCCAGGGTCCTCTGTCCATGAGATTCTCCAGGCAAGAGTACTGGAGTGGGCTGCCATTCCCTTCTTCAGAGTATCTTCCTAACCCAGGGATCAAACCCGGTCTCCTGCTTGCAGGCAGATTCCTTACTGTCTGAGCTAAAGGGAAGTCCCATTCTTTCCCTTTAGTCATACTACAAAATAATAATAACAATAATGGAGGACTCAGCATGCAGCTGCCCAAGGGAGGAATTGAGAATCCAGACCAGAGTGTCTGTAGTTCCAGGCACTGCTGACAGGATGTGGCAGAGAGTCGATAAGACTGACCTTAATCCCGAAATAATGAAACTAATCCCTCCTATTCAAAGCAATAGGGTTTCAGCACTGTCATTAACCCCTACACACTAGAACTGGAAAGAAAACACTTTAAAATGTTCAAAATAGAACTGGATCCTTCCAGCACCTAGCAAATGCCCTTATTCTAGAAACTTCTGTGGTTTTTCCCTGTCATCTTTTATTTGTTGCTATTTTGTGAGAATTTACACTGAAATTTCTCAGGAGAATGGTGCTTTCTTTAATTTTCCTTTCCTCCCAGTCTTTTCTGTACAAAAATATACTCTTCTCCTTGCTAAGAGGATAAAAAAGACTGATTACTCAGGGATGAAAAAGAAATTATGTGTGTCAGAGACAGCTTAAGTACACACAAAATGTATCCTTGGTGTCTAGGGGAGTGGGGGTGTGGGAGGTGACTGCTATCTTCCAAGGCGCTGTCTTACTTCTTTAAGGGAACTGTGACAACCACCAGTTTAGGAAAGATGAGGCAAGCGCTAAGGGTGTGTGTTTTTAAACTTTCAGAGGCCAGGGAAGAAAAAGCCCGAGACCTAAACCCATATCTTCATTTGCTATTAACAGCAAAACCCCCACCTAAACCAATGAGATTCTCCAGGAGGCTAAAGCTTTTATCTGTCTCCACTGAAAATCCAGATTATCTTCCATACCTATCAATTTGACCATGGCAATGGCCCACTGGAATTCCTAGGCTCCAAAATTTCATTTCTGCACCTTAAATATGGAGAACCTGCTCAGCTCTGAGAACAATAAACAATAAACTACCAACTATCTCAATATAATTATTATTCCAGAGCAGTGATTTCAAACCAAGAAGAAACATGAAGTTTTTTGGAAATGCTTTCCCCCAAATTCTAGGGGCTGAATCGGGGGCATTCCAGGCTGATTCCTCAGAAAACAAAGCTGAGATTGATGCACAAGTCTAAGTAGTTTATCTGAGAGTATGATTCTAGAGAGCAGGAAAAAGGGATAGGAGAGTGAATAGCAAAGGAAGGGAAGCAAATGCCAGCGTGCATACCAATTAGCCAAGTACAGGCACCTGGATGTCTGATTTCCATGGGGAAGCTGAGAAGCCCTATGAAATGCACACCAGGGCCATCTTCTCAGGGCAAGCAGGAGAGATTTGCCCATCAGCTTTTATCTCCCTTTGGTCAAGGGTAGCCACAGGGCAGAGCATCAATTCCCTTGTACTTCTTAGTGATGCTCTTGAACATCAAGAGGTTCTTTTTAAGGATGTCCCACACTAGAGGATCAAAGAATTCCAGGCAGAAGTGAGAGGTGGGGCTGAGGTGGGTACTGTCTGTCCTTGTGTGAAACTGGTTGAAACCTGCATGACATTGGTCACCGCTTCTGTGGCTGTGGTGAGAGAATTGGAAGGCATGTCTAAGAAGCATCTGATGTGCAGTGCATACAACCCTCTGCCTGGGTTGCATACTGCTCAGTCCTAGGAGTCATCACTCACATCATAACCGCAACTCCCTATTTCCCTGCTTTATAATTAGGGTCTTAAGTGAGATTTTGTTTGAAAAAGCTTCCATGCTTAAAAAAAAAAAGGCAAAAACAACATAAG
This sequence comes from Aepyceros melampus, assembly GCA_006408695.1. NCBI lineage: Eukaryota > Metazoa > Chordata > Mammalia > Artiodactyla > Bovidae > Aepyceros > Aepyceros melampus. The sequence continues at coordinate 55,511 of SJXQ01012291.1, forward strand.
ATGAAGTATTTAAAGCTTCTGTTTTACTATAATTTGGAGGACCAACAGAAATAGTTTGGAAGACACACTGAAGAACAGATGTGTGTGTGTGGAGGGGGGTGGGGTTCAAGTTCTAAATATTGGTGGCGGGTCAAAGGTTTTGGATGGCAGCAGAAAAGTGATGAGGAAGGCTTGGTTTTGAGTCCTGAAGACCCAGAGACAAAGGGTCAGGAACCTTAGCATGAGGTGGGAGATAAGGAAAAGTGACATCAAAGAAGATAGGATTGAGTGATTCTGGCAAAATGACAGCAGAGAAGAAATTGAGGGGGTGGGGGCAGAGAATGATGTAACTAGTCAAAAGGGAATAAGAAAGAATATGAAAGAGAACTTCTAGGCAATACTATCACCTGAAGGAGTGGAGGACAGGGGCTGATTATAGACTCAGGTCCCTGTTGCCACTTCTCTTTCATCTTCTGAAAATAACCTCACCCGCAGTCCTTGGTCCTTCTCTACCTTTATGCTCAGCCATCAAGGTGACCTTGAATATAAGCTTCTACACTGCAAAGCTGCTTTCATCCTCAGTCTCACCTAATATTGCCCCAAAGTTCAGAGAAAAATTCATCTCTGACCCAAAACTTTACACTTCCTTTGTCTTGTGTTCTTACATATCTGCTCATGCCCTTCAAACTCATCTAAACTTTTAGCTGCTCCTCCTGTGTTCTTTCTCAGTTAAGTCCAACTTCCTAATGTCACCAAGATGCTTGGTACACAATGCTCTCCACTCTTGTGTTAATATCTATAATTTCCTGCCCTTCAACCCTGAATGATAAACCCCAGACTCTGGATAATACAGTCCTCTGCCTGCTCTCTTGTATGAAGTCCTTGGGAGCACAGGGTAAAATCATACAAGTTCCTGGACAGGGCCCAGTGAAAACAAATGGTCCCGCTAGAACTCTCCTGCACGTAGGTGGCAGTGCCAATTGGTGTAACCACTCTAGAAAACAGTTTGGGGTATATTTGGTCCTCCATATCCAGGATTCTGCATTTGCAGCTTCAACCGAACACAAATCTCTCTGTAAGGGGCTTGAGCACCCATAGATTTTGGTATCCAATGGTCCTGAAACAAATCCCCTGGGAATAAAGAGGAACAACCATATTTACAAAAGCTAAACAGAAGCAAACACTACAATTTAGCCATTCCATCTACAAAAGCTAAACATAAGCAAACACAGGCAGACACTGTGATTTAGTCATTCCATTCCTGGATATCTACCCATCAGATAGGTACTATACCTTCATTGATCAAAATCATGTACCAAGATATTCCTAACCAAAGTGTTCATTATAGACCCAAAGTGGGATTTACCCAAAAGCTCATCAACTATAGAAGGAAGAAATCTTTTATGGTTGTTTACACATGGAATTCTTACAGCAATAGGAATGTACAAACTATTGATACAACTACATGCTAAAGCAATATGCATGGACCTTAATAATTCAATGCAGGATGAAAGAAGCCAAATATAAAGAACATTTTTATTTTAAAATGTTGTTGAAGTATATTAGATTTACGAAGTAGTGTTAGTTTCAGGTGTTATTTTCAAATGTACTGTATGGATCACTATATATAGTTATATATATTCATTTATATACATATGTGTATTTTCTCAGATACTTCTCATTACAGGTTATCATAAGGTAATCTATCTTGAATGTAGCTCCTGTGCCATACTGTAGGTCTCTGTCATTTCCTTTATGTATAGTAGAATACATGTGTTAATCCCATATTTCTAATTTACCCCTCCTCTCACTTTCCCTTTGGTAACCATATGTTTGTTTTATTTGAGTTTATGTATATAAATTTTCAAAACAAGAACAACAACAACAAAAATCAATCCACAGATTCAGAATTTGGAATAGTAATTACCCTTGGGGTGAAGGGTTAAGAACTTAACCAGGACACAGGGAAGTTTCTGGGGCATTAATAATGTCCTGTTTCTTGATATCAATGCTGGTTACATGCATGATTCAGTTGCACAAATTCACTGAGCTGTATATGATATGTGTGCAATTTTGGGGATGTATTTTATATACCTCAACAAGAAGTCTCAAAACAGTTATAAAAACAACAAAATACAGTCTCCAAATGCATCTGGCTCTTCCTTCAGCTGTAAGGGTCTTTTAAATATAAACGAACAAGTTCTGGCCTACCCTTTTCCTTTCCTTTCTACAAGCATGATTTTACCTTTTATTATAAGACAAAAACTGAAGTTTCAGAAGGAGCATAGTTATGAGCTCTGTGGAAGTTCCCCATCTGTCTGTCTTTATATTCTTGTGTTAGCTAACTGCTTTTGCTCTCTCATAATGTTGCTGCAAGAAAAGGAAAGATATACCCATCTAAAGGCAGAGTTCCAAAGAATAGCAAGGAGAGATAAGAAAGCCTTCCTAAGTGAATGATGCAAAGAAATAGAGGGAAACAATAGAATGGGAAAGACTAGAGATCTCTTCAAGAAAATTAGAGATACCAAGGGACTATTTCCTGCAAAGATGGGCACAATAAAGGACAGAAAAGGTAAGGACCTAATAGAAGCAGAAGATATTAAGAAGAGGTGGCAAGAACACACAGAAGAACTATACAAAAATGATCTTAATGACCTGGATAACCATGATGATGTGATCACTCAGCTAGAGTCAGACATTCTGGAATGAGAAGTCAAGTGGGCTTTAGGAAGCATCACTATGAACAAAGCTAGTGGAGAAAGCAATGCACCCCACTCCAGTATTCTTGCCTGGAAAATCCTATGGATGGAGGAGCCTGGTGGGCTGCAGTCCATGGGGTCACTGAGGGTCGGACACAACTGAGCAACTTCAGTTTCACTTTTCACTATCCACTTTCATGCATTGGAGAAGGAAATGGCAACCCACTCTAGTGTTCTTGCCTGGAGAATCCCAGGGACGGGGGACCCTGGTGGGCTGCCGTCTGTGGGGTCGCACAGAGTCAGACACGACTGAAGCGACTTAGCAGCAGCAGCAGCAGCAGTGGAGGTGATGGAATCCAGTTGAGCTATTTCAAATCCTAAAGGATGATGCTGTAAAAGTGCTGTGCTCAATATGCCAGCAAATTTGGAAGACTCAGTAGTGGCCACAGGACTAGAAAAGATCAGTTTTCATTCCAATTCCAAAGAAAGGCAATCCCAAAGAATCTTCACACTACTGTACAATTGCACTCATTTCACATGCTAGTAAGGTAATGCTCGAAATCCTCCAAGCCAGGCTTCAGCAGTACAAGAACTGAAAACTTACATGTTCAAGCTGGATTTAGAAAAGCCAGGGGAACCAGAGATTAAATTGCCAACATCCATTGGAGCATAGAAAAAGCGAGAAAATCCCAGAAAAACATCTAATTCTGCTTCACTGACTATTCTAAAGCCTTAGACTGTGTGGATCACAGCAAACTGTGGAAAGTTCTTCAAGAGATGGGAATACCAGACCACCTGATCTGCCTCCTGAGAAATCTGTATGCAGGTCAAGAAACAACAGTTAGAACCCAACATAGAACAATGGCCTGGTTCAAAACTGGAAAAGGAGTACACCAAGGCTGTATATTGTCACCCTACTTATTTAACTTATATGCAGAGTACATCATGTAAAATGTTGGGCTAGATGAAGCCCGAGCTGGAATCAAGATTGCCGGGAGAAATATCAATAACCTCAGGTATGCAGATGACACCACCCTAATGGCAGAAAGTGAAGAGGAACTAAAGAGGCTCTTTAGTTGAAGGTGAAAGGGGAAGACTGAAAAAGCTGGCGTCAAACTCAACATTCAAACAACTAAGATCTTATCATCCAGTCCCATGGCAAATAGATGGGAAAACAATGAGAACTGTGATAGACTTTATTTTGGGGGGCTCTAAAATCACTGCTGACAGTGACTTCAGCTATGAAATTAAAACACACTCTCTCCTTGGAGGAAAAGTTATGATGAACATACACAGTGTATTAAAAAGAAGAGACATTACTTTGCTGAAAAAGATCCGTATAGTCACAGCTATAGTCATGTATGGATGTGAGAGTTGACCGTAAAGAAGACTGAGTGCCAAAGAATTGATGCTTTAGAACCCTGGTGTTGGAGAAGACTCTTGACAGTCCCTTGGACTGCAAGGAGATCCAACCAGTTAATCCTAAAGGAAATCAACCCTGAATATTCATTGGAAAGACTGATGCTGAGGCTGAAGTTCCGATGCTTTGGCCACCTGATGAGAAGAGTTGACTCATTGGAAAAGACCCTGATACAGAGAAAGATTAAAGGCAGGAGGAGAAGGGATAACAGAGGATGAGATGGTTGGATGGCATTACCAACTCAATGGACATGAGTTTGAGCAAGCTCCAGGAGATGGTGAACAGCAGGGAAGCCTGATGTGCTGCAGTCCATGGAGTCTCAAAAAGTCGGACACGACTGAATGACTGTACTGAATGTTGCTGCAAGGAACTAACCATGCATCTCAACCCTCCAGCTTCTGCTCTCATCCCTAGTTCTGCATTCTCTAAATCTTTTGTAGTAAGATTCCCAAAACAGGGACTCTATTTACCTTCTCCCTTATTTTTACAACAAGAAGCATCATAGGTTGCTGACTCATCTACATTTGAATTGGTTGTGCTTAGTCATGTGCTCACTCTTGCTCCAATTAGCCATTACTGGAGAGTTAGATCCTGTGATGCAAACATAGCCACCTACTCGGCAGGAGCTTTAAGGAAAGAGAGTGTAGTGCAGTGAGTACCTATTTATATCTATAAATTCACCTTAAATCTTTAGTCTAAAAGATTTATTTTTTAATTTAGATTCTCCCAAAGCAGAGCCTGAGTCAGGGACTTGGGAGCTCATCCCAGTGAGCAGGAAGGAGGGCTCTGGTAAGGAAGAAAACCGGATACAAGCATACATTGTCAACATCACTGCTCTGAGCAATGGAGCTCAGTTCCATGGGCACCTCTGAAAAGTTTACAGAATGCCTCTCAGAATCCTCCATTCTAAAGAGGAGAGACAGTAGCACTCTTTTTTTTTTCTTTTCTTTTCTTCTTACTTTACTGAGATATAATTAGCTACAACATTTTGTAAGTTTAAAGTGTACAAGGTGATATTTGATATGTGTTCATATTGCAAACTGATTCTCACAATAAAGTTAACTAACACATCCATCATCTCACATAATTATAATTTTGTGTGTGTGTAAGAACATTTAAAATTTACTTTCTTAGCAACTTTCAAATATATAATGCAGTATTATTAACTATAGTCTCCATGCTGAATATTATATTCCCAGAATATATCCATGTTATAACTGGCAAATTTGGACCCTTTGACCAAACCTCCTGATTATCCTTACCTGGAGCTCCTGACAGCCACTATTCTATTCTCTGTTTCTGTGATTCAGCTTTTTTCAGGTCCCACATGTAAATGAGATCACACAGTATTTGTCTTCTTCTAGCTGGCTTATTTCATTTAACATAATGCCCTCAAAGTTTAGTCATGTTGTCACAACTGGCAGGATTTTCTTCTTTCTATAGCTGAATAATATTCCATTATGCATAAATACATTTTTAAATGTAGCCATCTGCTGATGGATACTTAGGATTTTTTCCATGTCTTGAATTATGAATAATGCAACCAGAAGCCTTTAATTCATTAATTCACATTCACATGGGTGTGATTGATTCCCCTACAGAGGTATGAATTCCCCAATCCTTCTAAGATTGCTTGTACTGAGCAAGCTGTCACTGGTGCGCATGGCAATGGAGAAGCCCAGGACAGAAGGGAATACTCCAAATACAAACTAGAGGCAAGATGATGCCTGCTCGAAAAGGCCATACAGGACTATCTACCCAGCCATGGCTGCAGTCAAAGCTGAAGCCCAGAGACCATGGATGGATCTTCTACTAAGGAATAGTTAACAACCACTGTTGTCTCCATTTTCTTGTCTACTCTCTGCAATATATTTCTGACCCTTCCTGAACTTTAAGTCAACTCTTGGGCAGGAACACCGTGAAATTCAGCATAGTTTCTCGATACAAAACCAAGAAAAAACTTTCCAATGCTCCAGCTTCTCTGGAATATTTGATACTTTTACCTCTGACTTCAAAACTCAATCTTACTGTTTTAAGAAACCACTTTCTTCTGAAGCCTCTCAGTCTCCTTTCTCTTTTCTCAGTCTCTGAATGTTCTCTTCCTCTGCCCATCTTTTAGGAGTTGATGTTTCCCTAAGGTACTAAATTTGGTTCACTTCTCACTCTACACAAAGCCAACATTCCCTGTAAAAGCTTCAGCTACAGCCTCCAGGCAGATGTTTAAAACTGGGGCTTCTCTTCTGAAGCCCCAAATCACATATCTGCCTGCCTACTAAACACCTCCTCCCAGCTCACCCACAGACATTTCAAATTCATCATGACCCACAATGAAATGTTTACCACTCCCCCTTACAGAGTTTTCTGCCTTGGGACTGAAGCCAGGTGCCACTCACTCCCTCATTAAACCTGTTGCCGAGCCTTGTTTATGCCACTCCCTAATATCTCCCCCCTTTTGCCCTCTTCTTATCTGTGGCCGTGTCTGGCAGATCACTGATTCAAGACTAGCCTCCCCCAGGGGATGATTGCTTGGGTTCATACCACTCCCAGAATGAACTTAAAAAACCATCAATCTGTTCATGTTATATGCCTTCAATCTTTCCATGGTTACCTTTAAGATAAAGAACAAGGTTTTCAACAGGACATATAAAGTTATTCATGATCCACTGGCTGCCAAGAGATAGGACTCATTTATTATTATTGCTCCCTAGCTTACTAAGATGCTTAAGTTTTCTGAAAAAATGGGCTTCCCCTGCGCCTACCTCAATCTCCCAACCCACTCTAGGAAACACCTGCTCATGCTTAGGACTTCATTCAGGCATGAGCTGAGGTCTTCCACCGCCCTGACTGCTCTGGGGGAGATTTAGGCACTGCCTTCTCACTCTTCCAGAACACTCTATTAAATCCTCACCTATGACATGCATCATGTGGCACTGCAAAATTTGCCTTTGCATTTGTCTCTTTCTTGACACTATAAACTTGTGTCAGTTACTGTTTTTGTGTAACAAACAACCACACCAGCTCTGGGTGTGCAACAATATTAATGTCTCACATTCAGTTCAGCAGATCTGAGCTGGCTGGTTCTGCTGGTTTCTGCTGGGCTCACTCATGCCTCTATGGGTCGTTGAAGTTCCCTCTGGGCTGGGAGAGTTTAGCTGGGATAGCACTGTTCCATCTGTATCTTATCCTCGAAGGTAGGGATTTGACTTCATTCATCATGGCACTTGATATTGAATTGTTGAGTTGAAGGACATAGCAAGATAGCTAGTTCATATTGAGTATGTTACACAGAAAGCACTAAATTGAAGCCAGCAGCACCCCCTACTTATTCTCATAAGTATGACTTTTTTCACTATTTCCATGATTATGAAGTAAGACTTTTTACCCCTTGCAAGTTCTCAGCAGAACATTCACGTACCGGTATTTTATCCACATACTGGTATTTTATCCACAGGGTAACAAGAACCTGTTTGCTTTCTCTGGAGCTATTGAAAGGAAAGCTCCTCTGGTGCTTTAAATTCTCTGATGCTCCCTCCAATAGGTGAAGCCTGATTCTCTTCCCTTTTAGTGGACATTTAGTGACTCACTGTCAAGGAACAGAATAAGGCAGAAGTGCTAGTGTGTAACTTCTAAGATGAGGTTGTCAAAGACCTGTGACTTCTTCCCTTTTTCCGCTGGGATCACCACCTCTAGAAGCAGAAGGCAGGTGCCAGGTCATGAGGGCACTAAAGCATCCCTATAGAGAGGGCTTCATGACAAGGAACTGAGGCCTCCAGCCCAGGGGCACAGGAATCAGCCTCCTGAAAGCAGATCTCCCCCGCTCCTTCTGAAGGCTGTAGGAGTCCTGTTATCAACCACAAGTTCATGTACCTGGTGCACAGTGAGGCTGAACAGTAAAACACTGGAGTTTGGAGCAGAGAAAGATTCATATATGGGCCATGCAATGCAAGGTTAAGTGGGTGGTCATGTCCCTCAAAACTCTGAACTCTTGGAAAGGGTTCAGGAAAGCATTTTTAAAGGCCAGGTGAGGGAGGGGCATCACCGGATGGTAATCAGCTTGTGTACAATTCTCTGATGGATTGATGGTGAGGTAACTGGGCAATTAACATTGTTAATCCTTAGGCACCTGAAGGTCTGGGGGCTAAGTGCTCATGATGTTCAAGTAGTTAATTTCTTCCACTTGGTGGTGATTTTAGCATCTGAAAAACTCAAGAAATATGCATGAGAATAACAACTATCTGAGTGGGCTTCCCAGGCAGTGCTAGTGGTAAATAATCTGCCTGCCAGTGTAAGAAGATATAGATTTGGTCCCTGAGTTGGAATGTTCCCCTGGAGGAGAGCGCAGCGATCCACACCAGTAGTCTTGCCAGGAGAGTGCCACGGACAGAGGAGCCTCATAGGCTGCAGTCCATGGGGTCAGTCAAACATGACTGAAGCACCTTAGCACACATGCACGCATGCTCTATTATCTGGGTACTTAGAGAGGAGCTACAGCAAAGGATATGGGGGTGGGATCTGTCCCAGGAAGGCCCATAGGGCCCTACCCAGTTACAGTCTCAAACAACATTTTGACAGGAACTTCATGAGAGACCCCATCAGAATAACCTCTGATTCTCAGAAGCTTTGTGAGACAGCACTGGGGAGAGTTTGTAACATAGCAAATACCCTCTGCCATGGACTCTGCACATGGACATCATCAGATGGTCAATACTGAAACCAGATTGATTATGTTCTTTGCAGCCAAAGATGGAAAAGTTCTATACAATCAGCAAAAACAAGACCAGGAGCTGACTGTGGCATAGACCATGAACTCCTTATTGCCAAATTCAGATTTAAATTAAAGAAAGTAGGGAAAACCACTAGACCATTCAGAGAGGACTAAATCAAATCCCTTATGAGTATATAGTGGAAGTGACAAATAAATTCCAGGGATTAGATCTGTTAAACAGAGTGCCTGAAGAACTAGGGACAGAAGTTCCTGACATTGTACAGGAGACAGGGATCAAGACCATCCCCCCAAAAAAAGAAATGCAAAAAGGCAAAATGATTGTCTGAGGAGGCCTTACAAATGCTGAGTAAAGAAAAGAAGTTAAAGGCAAAGGAGAAAATGAAAGATATACCCATTTGAATGCAGAGTTCCAAAGAATAGCAAGGAGAGATAAGAAGGTCTTCATCAGCAATCAATGCAAAGAAATAGAGGAAAACAATAGAATGGGAAAGATTACAGATCTCTTCAAGAAAATTAGAGATACCACGGGAACATTTCATGCAAAGATAGGCTCAATAAAGGACAGAAATTGTATAGATCTGACTGCAGATATGAAATTAAAAGATGGTTACTCCTTGGAAGAAAAGTTATGATCAACCTAGATAGCATATTGAAAAGCAGAAACATTATTTTGCCAACAAATGTCCGTCTAGTCAAGGCTATGGTTTTTCCAGTAGTCAGGTATGGATGTGAGAGTTGGACTGTGAAGAAAGCTGAGCGCCGAAGAATTGATGCTTTTGAACTGTGGTGTTGGAGAAGATTCTTTCTTGAGAGTCCCTTGGATCTCAAGGAGATCCAACCAGTCCATTCTGAAGGAGATCAGTCCTGGGATTTCTTTGCAAGGAATGATGCTAAAGCTGAAACTCCAGTACTTTGGCCACCTCATGTGAAGAGTTAACTCATTGGAAAAGACTGTGATGCTGGGAGGGATTGGGGGCAGGAGGAGAAGGGGACGACCGAGGATGAGATGGCTGGATGGCATCACTGACTCGATGGATGTGAGTCTGAGTGAACTCCAGGAGTTGGTGATGGACAGGGAGGCTTGGTGTGCTGCGATTCTTGGGGTCGCAAAGAGTTGGACACGACTGACCTACTGAACTGAACTGAACTGAAGCAGAAGCAGAAGCTATTAAGAGGAAGAAAGAATACACAGAACTATACAAAAAATATCTTAATGACCCACATAACCATGATTGTGCAATCACCCACCTAGAGCCAGACATCCTGGAATATGAAGTCAAGTGGGCCTTAGGAAGCATCACTAAAAACTAAGCTAGTGGAGGCGATGGAATTCCAGTTGAGCTAATTCTAATCCTAAAAGATGTGCTGTTTGAGTGCTGCACTCAATATGTCAGCGAATTTGGAAAAGGCAGCAGTGGCCACAGGACTGGAAAAGGTCAGTTTTTATTCCAATCCCAAAAAAAGCAATGCCAAAGAATGTTCAAATCGCACAATTGCACTCATCTCACACACTAGCAAAGTAATGCTCAAAATTCTCAAAGTCAGGCTTCAATAGTACATGAACTGTGAAATTCCAGATGTTCAAGCTGGATTTAGAAACACCAGAGAACCAGAGATCCAATTGCCAACATCCGTTGGGTCATCAAAAAAGCAAGAGAGTTCCAGAAAAACATCTACTTCTGCTTTATTGACTATGCCAAAGCCTTTGACTGTGTGGATCACCACAAACTGTGGAAAATTCTGAGAGAGATGGGAATACCAGACCACCTGACCTGCCTCTTGAGAAATCTGTATGCAGGTCAGGAAGCAACAGTTAGAACTGGACATGGAACAACAGACTGGTTCCAAATAGGAAAAGGAGTACGTCAAGGCTGTATATTGTCACCCTACTTATGTAACTTCTATGCAGAGTACATCATGAGAAATGCTGGGCTGGATGAAGCCCAAGCTGGAATCAAGATTTCCAGGAGAAATATCAATAACCTCAGATATGCAGATAACACCACCCTTATGGCAGAAACCAAAGAAGAATTAAAGAGGCTCTTGATGAAGGTGAAAGAGGACAGTGAAAAAGTTGTCTTAAAGCTCAAAATTCAGAAAACTAAGATCATGGCATCTGGTCCCATCACTTCATTGCAAATACATGGGGAAACAGTGGAAACAATGACAGACTTTATTTTGGGTGGCCCCAAAATGACTGCAGATACCAAGGGAACATTTCATGCAAAGATAGGCTTGGTAAAGGACAGAAATGGTATGGTGCTAACAGAAGCAGAAGATATTAAGAAGAGATGGCAAGAATACACGGAAGAACTGTACAAAAAAGATCTTCATGACCCAGATAATCACAATGGTGTGATCACTCATCTAGAGCCAGACTTCCTGAATGTGAAGTCAAGTGGGCCTTAGAAAGCATCACTATGAACGAACAAAGCTAGTGGAAATGATGGAATTCCAGTTGAGCTATTTCAAATCCTGAAAGATGATGCTGTGAAAATGCTGCACTCAATATGCCAGCACATTTGGAAAACTCAGCAGTGGCCACAGGACTGGAAAAGGTCAGTTTTCATGCCAATCCCAAAGAAAGGCAATGCCAAAGAATGCTCAAACTACCACACAATCACACTCATCTCAAACATCAGTAAATTATGCTCAAAATTCTCCAAGCCAGGCTTTAGCAGTATGTGAACCATGAACTTCCAGATGCTCAAGCTGGTTTTAGAAAAGGCAGAGGAACCTGAGATCAAATTGCCAACATTTGCTGGATCATAGAAAAAGCAAGAGAGTTCCAGAAAAAACATCTATTTCTGTCGGGAGCCAGAGCGAGGAATCCCACCTGTGACAGGGTCACGTGGCAAACTCAGATGGCAGGGCAATCTGAGTCATCGGATTTCTCCCTGGTTTTTCCTGAACATGTACCCCCCCAAAAAATAAGAATTTGTCTATTTTCCCATTATGTTCTGACTTTCTCTTGTAAAAGTTAATTCAGGGCTTTGGCATTCTGCATTTGAAAGGAGTGTTTCAGCCCAACCCCCCCTTTGATAAAGCTCTAGCCTGCCTAACAAGTTCCCCTGACCTTCTACAAGCTTGTAAATTACTCACACCCTCCCAACTGTGAGGGGCACAAAAGCCTTAAAGTATCTTAAAGTTTCAGAGCCTTTTAAAATTCATATTGGTGACAGGATTTCATGGTTGACTCAGTGATTGCTGCCAGACCTCCTTATTTTTTATCTATCAGGCACCCAGGAAGATGTAATGTAAATGGGATATGGAAAAGGATATCTAGTAGTTTTGATGTTAGCAATACTAGACTTTTGCTATAAATCACTACTTCCTTTTATTACAAATTGCTGTATTTTTATTTAGTGTTTTCTGAGAGTGGCATTCAGACTTTGGAAAGATTAACACAAATGAGTCTTCTGGTTAAAAAAACCTCATCAGATGAGAGCCATAGAAATGTTAACAGGCCTCTTGGCCAGAAGATAATGTAAACCGCCTGAGACCTTTTGTAACGGGAGAGTATGCAAAAAAGAAAGCCTTGTCTCAGTGAGGGTCAGGACTGCTGCCCCTGTATAACTCTGCATATTCCATTATGTACAACTTGGGGTATATAAGCTGAGTTTGAAAAATAAACGGCCC
>SJXQ01012291.1:68198-136040 GCA_006408695.1 Aepyceros melampus
AGTCTTCTGGTTAACAAAACTTCATCAGAAGAGAGCCATAGAAATGTTAATAGGCCTCTTGGCCAGAAGATAATGTAAACCGCCTGAGACCTTTTGTAACAGGAGAGTATGCAAAAAAGAAAGCCTTGTCTCAATGAGGGTCAGGACTGCTGCCCCTGCATAACTCTGCATATTTTATTATGTACAACTTGGGGTATATAAGCTGAGTTTGGAAAATAAACGGCCCTTTTTTTTTTCCCCTTTGGAGCCTTACACCAATGCTGGGCTTCCCCATGTCGTTCTTTCCTTTTTCTCCCCTTTTTTGGCTGAATTCCCATCTGGGGCGCGGAGGCTCATCATGTCTACTTACCTGTCCCAGCTGCTAAGATCTGTAGGAGCGAGAGCCCAGGGCGGGGCACTCTCCGATATTCAAACGGACGCTGGTAGCCTAACGTAGATGGTGCAAACCTCTTGTCTCGAGGTTTTATTGGCTTTCCATGTAAACCAAGTTATTCAGCCTCCTTTCTTCCACTAGTTTCCTACTATACTATTCTTTCCTGAGCTATCATGTTCTCTCCTATCCTGTCCTATCCGCCCGCTCTGTCCCCCTTTGAATATCCCTGGATCCACCGGGGCTGGTCCCCGGCAGACGACCGAGGATGAGATGGCTGGATGGCATCATGGACTCAATGGACGTGAGTCTGAGTGAACTCCGGGAGTTGGTGATGGACAGGGAGGCCTGATGTGCTCTGATTCATGGGGTCGCAGAGTCGGACACGACTGCGCGACTGAACTGAACTGAAAGTGTGTGATGTCCCTATTTAAGTGGCTTGTTTTGGGGTGCAGAGTAGCAATCACTTATACAAAGAGACACAACACGTGTTTCCCTCAAGTTGAGTTTCCATTCATAGCCTTGACTTCAGAGCCTCAGCATATCAGAGAACCAGCCAGAGTGAGCCCTCAGGGAACACCTCCATGGCACATTCATCCTTGGAGCCTCTTTCACACACACAGGACAGGCTTTATGCGAATCACAGAAACTGGCTGTCAGCCATGCTCTTCCTGAACTTCCCAGTTCTTTTCTCCCTTCAGTCTCCAACTATCTTCTCTTTAAATCATGCAGGTGTCCTTACCCTCCCCCCAAACACCTGAAATTTATTAGCCACTAACTCCTAAGTCCAAGGGGAAAAGAGAAGCAAGTGGACACATGTTAGACTTGGAAAGTTGTTCCCCTCCGCCTGGGTGCTTTCAAAGTCAGCCACCAAATACTGAGCCCTCCTGTGCCCAGGCTCCCAGACAGATGCTGGGGCTCCTGGATGAGACACAACTGCCGCTCTTCCAGGCTGAAGGAGGGAGGAGATAAGAAAGGAGCCAACACAGGAGGGGAGGGGGCCAGGGAGGGGGCTCCTCTCAGGAAGAAGGAGTCCTGCTGGGTAGAGCCATGTCTCACCTGTGACCTGAGAGGAGAGTAAAAGTCTGACAATAAAATATGTGTGGGGGGTAAGGTTTCCTTGGCAGAAAAAAGATGGGTCCAAAGGTCCAGAGCAAAGGAGAGGTTAGTGGATGTGAGAAACTGAAACAGTTAAGACACATTGGAATTCAGACTAGAGTGAGAGAAAGTCTGGAGATGAAGCAGGAGAGGAGGCAGGACTCAGGTGGTGGAGGAGCCATCCCACTTCCTCCTGTGGACACAGTCTTCCATCCTAAAGGAGCCCTCCCCCAGCTTCTTACACGCCCCATTACGGCTTTTCACTGAGCAGTTAAAACCCAACCTTCCTCAGCACCTATTAGGGCAGGCCTGGGACTAGATCTGGAGGAAAACAGGGATATCACTCAGTCCTCCTAATAAGGGGCCATGCAATTATGTTCTTTCTGAAACACCAACTATTAAACACAATGAATCTAAGACATAGAAGAAAACAATTAAAGACTAAAAAAAAATTTAAGAACCCCACATAATCAGCTCCTTTCAGTTCAGTCACTCAATCGCGTCTGACTCTTTGCAAACCCACGGACTGAAACATGCCAGGCTTCCCTGTCCATCACCAATTCCCGGAGTTTACTCAAACTCATGCCCATTGAGTCAGTGATGGCATCCAACTATCTCATCCTCTGCCATCCCCTTCTCCTCCCACCTTTAATCTTCCCGAGCATCAAGGTCTTTTCCAATTAGTCAGTTCTTCCCATCAGGTGGCCAAAGTTTGGAGCTTCAGTATCCAATGAATATTTAGAACTTATTTCCTTTAGAGTGGACTGTTGGATCTCCTTGCAGTCCAAAGGACTCTCAAGAGTCTTCTCCAACACTACAGTTTGAAAGCATTAATTCATCGGCGCTCAGCTTTCTTTATGGTCTAGCTCTCACATCTATACATGACTACTGGAAAAAACATAGCTTTGACTAGACAGACCTTTGTTGGCAAAGTAATATCTCTGCTTTATAATATGCTGTCTAGGTAGGTCATAACTTTCCTTCCAAGGAGCAAGTATCTTTTAATTTCATGGTTGCAGTTACCATCTGCAGTGATTTTGGAGCCCCCCAAAATAAAGTCTCTCACTGTTTCCATTGTTTATCCATCTATTTGCCATTAATGATGGGACTGAATGCCATGATCTTTCTATTTTGAATGTGGAGTTTTAAGACAGCTTTTTCAATCTCCTCATTTACTTTCAAGAGTCTTTTAGTTCCTCTTCACTTTCTGCTAAAAGGGTGGTGTCATCTGCATATTGATATTTCTCCTGGCAATCTTGATTCCAGCTTGTGCTTCTTCCCACTCAGCATTTAGTATGATCTATTCTGCATATAAGTTAAATAAGCAGGGTCACAATATGCAGCCTTGATGTACCATATCCTGTTCTAGCTGTTGCTTCTTGACCTGCATACAGATTTCTCAGGAGGCAGGTCAGGTAGTCTGGTATTCCCATCATTTGAAGGATTTTCCACAGTTTTTTTGTGATCCACACAGTCAAAGCCTTTGGCATAGTCAATAAAGCAAAAGTAGATTTTTTTTTTTCTGGAAATCTCTTGCTTTTTCTATGATGATCCAATGGATGTTTGCATTTTGATCTCTGGTTCCTCTGCCTTTTCTAAATCCAGCTTGAACATCTGGCAGTTCTCAGTTCTCATACTGATGAATTCTCACCTGGAGAATGCTGATCATTAATTTGCCAGCATGTGAGATGAGTGCAATTGTGCAGTAGTTTGAACATTCTTTGGCATTGCCCTTCTTTGAGATTGGAATGAAAATTCACCTTTTCCAGTCCTGTGGCCACTGCTGAGTTTCCAAATTTGCTGGCATACTGAGTACAGCACTTTCACAGCATCATCTTTTAGGATTTGAAATAGTTCAACCGGAATTCTATTACCTCTACTAGTTTTCTTCATAGTGAGGCTTCCTAAGGTCCATCTGACTTCACATTCCAGGATGTCTGGCTCTAGGTGAGTGATCACACCTTCATGGTTATCCAGGTCATTAAGATTTTTTTTGCATAGTTCGGTGTTTTCTTGCTGCTTTTTCTTCTTTTGCCTTTAGCTTCTCTTCTTTTTTCAGCTAATTGTAAGGCCTCCTCAGACAACCACTTTGTCTTTTCACATTTCTTCTTCTTGGGGATGGTTTTGATCACCACCTTCTGTATGATGTTACAAAGCTCCATCCACAGTTCTTCAGACACTCTATCAGATCTAATCCCTTGAATCTATTTGTTACTTCTATTGTATAAACATAAGGGATTTGATTAGGTCATATCTGAATGGTCTAGTGGTTTTCCCTACTTTCTTCAATTTTAGTCTGAATTTTGCAATAAGGCTTTCATGATCTGAGCCACAGTCAGCTCCCCATCTTGTTTTTGCTGACTGTATGGACCGCTCTATCTTTGGCTGAAAATAATATAATCAATTTGATTTCCTTGTTGACCATCTGATGATGTCCATGTGTAGTCATATCTTGTGTTTGGGGAATTCGGTGTTTGTTATGACCAGTGTATTCTCTTGGCAAAACTGTGTTACCCTTTGCGCTGCTTTGTTTTGTACTCCAAATTTGCCTGTTACTCCAGGTATCTCTTGACTTCCTACTTTTGCATTCCACTCCTCTATGATGAAAAGGACATCTTTTGGTATTAGCCCTAGAAGGTCTTGTAGGTTTTCATAGAACCATTCAACTTTAGCTTCTTTGGCATTAGTGGTTGGGGCATAGACTTGGATTAGTGTGATATTGAACGGTTTGCCTTGGAAACGAACAGAGATCATTCTGTTGTTTTTGAAATTGCGCCCAAGTACTGCATTTCAGACTCTTTTGTTGACTATAGGGCTACTCCATTTCTTCTAAGGGATTCTTGCCCACAGTAATAGAAGAAATGATCATCTGAATTAAATTCAGTCATTCCAGTCTATTTTAGCTCACTGATTCCTAAAATGTCGATGTTCACTATTGCCATCTTCTGTTTGATCACTTCCAATTTACATTGATTCAAGGACCTAACATTCTAAGATCCTAAGTAATATTGTTCTTTATAGCATCAGACTTTAAGAAATGATCATCTGAATTAAATTCAGTCATTCCAGTCTATTTTAGCTCACTGATTCCTAAAATGTCGATGTTCACTATTGCCATCTTCTGTTTGATCACTTCCAATTTACATTGATTCAAGGACCTAACATTCTAAGATCCTAAGTAATATTGTTCTTTATAGCATCAGACTTTACTTCCAGCACCAATCACATCCACAATGGGGCATTGTTTTCTCTTCGGCTCTATCTCTTCATTCTTTCTGTAGTTATTTCTCCACTCTCCATATTGAGCAACTACCAGCCTGGGGAGTTTCAGTGTCATATCTTTTTGCCTTTTTCATATTGTTCATGGGGTTCTCAAGGCAAGAATACTGAAGTGGTTTGCCATTCCCTTCTCCAGTAGACCACGTTTTGTCAGAAATGTGAATGAAAGCAGCTGGCATTTGGGAAGAAATATCTTTTGCCTCCAACAGTGGTTCTCAGTTGACAACAGGGTGGAATCACCTGTGGGGTTTTATTAATAAAAAGTGTTGATTCCTGCCTCTCCTTTTCCAAGATTCTGATTTAACTGAGATGACTATTCAGCACTGGGATTTTAGAGAGCTCCTCTGGTGATTCAAATTTGCAGCCAAGTTTACAAACCACCAGCCTTTGTCATATTGAGGATATAAAAGACTGTACCTGGAGGAGATAACTGAATATACAGGGACCAGGTGATGCTGCAGGAGCAGGAGTGTGTGTTTCTGTGTGTGGAGGGTGCGGTGAATGAGGGTGAGGCAAAGCTAGAGGCCCCACTTCTCTTGCCTGCTGTGAGGCCTTCCTGTTCCCTCATTCCATGACCTTTCCATGCGCCTCACCTGGACGTGTGGATTCTGCTGCCCCCTGGTGGTGATTTTCAGTATGGTACACTTGTCCGTGAAGGTTTCATACAAGCCCCACTCTTGACTTCCTACTTTTGCATTCCACTCCTCTATGATGAAAAGGACATCTTCTTTTGGTATTAGTCCTAGAAGGTCTGTAGGTTTTCATAGAACCATTCAACTTTAGCTTCTTTGGTATTAGTGGTTGGGACATAGACTTGGATTAGTGTGATATTGAATGGCTTGCCTTGGAAACAAACAGAGATCATTCTGTCATTTTTGAAATTGCACCCAAGTACTGCATTTCAAAAGGCTTCCCTGGTGGCTCAGAGGTTAAAGCGTCTGCCTCCAATACAGAAGACCTGGGTTCGATCCCTGGGTCGGGAAGATCCCCTGGAGAAGGAAATGGCAATCCACTCCAGTATTCTTGCCTGGAGAATCCCATGGATGGAGAGCCTAGTATGTTACAGTCCACGGGGTCGCAAAGAGTCGGACACGACTGAGTGACTTCACCTCATCCTCACTGCATTTCAGACTCTGTTGTTGACTATGAGGCTACTCCATTTCTTCTAAGCAATTCTTGCTCACAGTAGTAGAGGAAATGGTCATCTGAATTAAATTCAGTCATTCTGGTCTATTTTAGCTCACTGATTCCTAAAACCTCGATGTTCACTCTTGCCATCTTCTGTTTGATCACTTCCAATTTACCTTGATTCATGGACATAACATTCTAAGATCCTATGTAATATTGTTCTTTACAGCATCAGACTTTACTTCCAGCACCAATCACATCCACAATGGGGCATTGTTTTTCTTGGCTCTGTCTCTTCATTCTTTCTGTAGTTATTTCTCCACTCTTCATATTGAGCAACTACCAGCCTGGGGAGTTCGTCTTTCAGCATCATATCGTTTTGCCTTTTTCATATTGTTCACGGGGTTCTCAAGGCAAGAATGCCGGAGTGGTTTGCCATTCCCTTCTCCAGTAGACCACGTTTTGTCAGAAATATGAATGAAAGCAGCTGCCATTTGGGAAGAAAGATCTTTTGCCTCCAACAGTGGTTCTCAGTTGCCAACAGGGTGGAATCACCAGTGGGGTTTTATAATAAAAAGTGTTGATTCCTGCCTCCCCTCTCCCAAGATTCTGATTTAACTGAGATGACTATTCAGCACTGGGATTTTATAGAGCTCCTCTGGTGATTCACATTTGAAGCCGAGTTTACAAACCACCACCATTTGTCATATTGAGGATATAAAGGACTGTACCTGGAGGAGGTAACTGAATATACAGGGATCATCTGCAGGAGCAGGAGTGTGTGTTTCTGTGTGTAGAGGGTGCGGTGAATGAGGATGAGGCAAAGCTAGAGGCCCCACCTCTCTTGCCTGCTGTGAGGCCTTCCTGGTCCCTCATTCCTTGACTTTTCCATACACCTCACCTGGACTTGTGGATTCTTCTGCCCCCTGGTGGTCATTTTCAGTATGGTATAGTTGTCCTTGGAGGTTTCATACAAGCCCCTCCTCAATTCATCACAAATCTGTGAGCCCGATTCCCTCCCATCCCAAAGATGTGGTTTGCTGGGAGGGAAATCCTGGGAACCATACACAAGGAGCAGCTCGGCAGTAACTTCAGGAGTTGCTCCTGCACAGGGAAGCTCAGGGAGCTCTAGGTCACTGGCCAAGCACGGGTCTGGCACATGCCTGTGACTGGAGGCTTTCTGTGCCTGAGGTTTGAGGAAACTGATCTTAACAACCAGTGACAAGTGCCTGTGATATCAAGCATCAGGAAGTGCAGAGGTGTCAGGTGACAAGCTTCACAGTAAACGGCAACAGTCCTGCTGTGTATCCCGCCCTCCTGTATAGCAAAGATATATTTTTACTTAATTACCATGTTTACCTGTAACACAAGCCTAGAGGGTGTTAGGATCAAGCAGCTCGGCAGTAACTTCAGGAGTTGCTCCTGCACAGAGAAGCTCAGGGAGCTCTAGGTCCTGGCCAAGCACAGGTCTGGCACATGCCTGTGACTGGAGCCTTCCTGTGCCTGGGATTTGAGGAAATTGATCTTAACAGCCAGTGACAAGCCTATGATGTCAAGCATCAGGAAGTGCAGAGGTATAAGTTGAGAAACTTCACAGTAAATGGCAACAGTCCTGCTGTGTATTCCGCCCTCCTGTATAGCAAAGATGTGTTTTTACTTAATTACTATGTTTACCTGTAACACAAGCCTAGAGGGTGTTAGGATCCCCATCTCACAGACAAGGAAGCAAGCCTACAGAGCTTAAGGAAATTGCTCATGGTCATACGACTCGTAACTGACAGACGCGGCCTCTGAGCCCAGGCAGTGGGACCGCACAGTCCGTCCCCACTCCTCCCATGTCCTGGCAGGACCCAAAGTTCTCTCCTGTCCAAAGATCTGCCCAGTGGCTTCAGCCTGACTCCCTGGGTGGGTCCGGGTGGTCCCTCCAGGTGCCCACAGCCACTTTGCTCCTATTGCCCCTGACTCTGGTCCTTCATTCTGCAGGGTAGCCCCAAGAGCCCCACAGTAGGCAGGAGGACATCCTTGCCTCATTCTGGCAGCTTCTCCCTGCAGCCAGCTCCCGGGGGTGGGGTCAGGCCAGGTTGTGAGGGCTCACGAGAGAAGGAGCAAGGGAGTGAGCTCATGGTCAGCACCTTCCTGTGACCTGGGACCTCCCTCTCTCTCCCTGACACTTCCCGCCACTTACACAGCTCCCCTCTACGCTCCTCTCCCTCCACCCCCATTGCAAGTGCTCCTGTAGCTCTGCTGTGGAACAGAGTCACCAGGGGAGAGGTCAGAATGCAGAGTCCTAGGCTCCATTCCCAAAGATCTGATCCAGGAGGTCACACAGTGGGGCCTGGGAATTGGATTTTTATCAAACATCCCGGTGGATTGGGGGATTGGGATGCAGGGGGTCCTGTGAGCACTCTGAGAAACATTTAATAGACCTGCCACTCACATCTGTGAGCCCTGGGGCAAGAGTACAAATGAAGGCCACATACCATATGTTGTAAAGTTATAAATCAAGCTGAGTCGATAAAATGTGTTCTATTCTCCTACTTTGTTGTTTAATTTTTTTTTAAAAATATACTCCTACTTTGTTATTGTTATTATTTAATTATTTATTTTGGCTGTTCTGGGTCTTCATTGCTGTGCTCGGGCTTTCTCTAGTTGCGGAGAGCGGGGCCTACTCTCTAGTTGCGACGCACAGGCTTCTCATTGCAGTGTCTGCTCTTGTGGCCGAGCACAGGCCATACAGCATGCAGACTCAGTAGCTGTGGGCCCCAGGTTTAGTTGCCCTATGGCATCTTCCCAGACCAGGGATCAAGCCCCCAGCCCTCCCCCTGCTTTTCCTACCTCTGGCTCTGACCCTCTCTGTGTCCTGAGGAATCTGCTGCTCAAGCAACAGCACTCCTACCCTTCAAGTTCAAGCTCAGGCCTCACTCTTCCCACCCATGAACAGCTGTATCTTGACTACCTGTCAGGCTAGGACATGGGCACCGGGAAAGAGGCCTGCATTGGCGCTGGGAGCAGGGGTTCTGGGGTCCCGGTGCTCAGAGCACGGCCTGGAGGGGGCGGGGCTCCAGGTGGCCACAGCCCCTGGTCCTTCCTAGCGGACTGCCCCTGGGGAGGGTGCAACCACAGGAGGACTGAGCAGGGCCTCTAAACCAGCACTTCTCTGACTGTACTGTGAACAAGACTCACCTGGGATCTGGAGATTCTGAGTCAGGAGTTCTGGGGTAGAGACAAGATTCTGTGTCCTAACTGCCTCCCAAGCCAGCCAATGCTTTTGGTCCACAGGCCAGAGCTCTGGAGCAGGGTGGGCAGAATTTTTCTGTAAAGGACCAGGAAGTACATTTCCAGACTTTGTAGGTCTTATGGTTTCTGTTCAGGAAAACGTCTACTTCTGCTTCATTACTACCCTAAAGCCTTTGACCCTGTAGATTACAACAAATGAGAAAAATTAAAGACCACCTTACCTGTCTCCTGAGAAACCTGTAATGCAAGTCAAGAAGCAACAGTTAGGACCAAACATGGAACAACTGCCTGGGTCAAAATTGGGAAAGGAGTATGACCTGTATATTGTCACCATGCTTATTTAACCTATATGAAAAAGAATGTATGTATATGTATAACTGAATCACTGCTGTACAGCAGAAATTAAGATATTGTAAATCAATGATACTTAAGAAAATATTTAAAGAAACAAGAAAGAAAAATCAAGGGTGTCAGTAGGTTCACTATTAATAATATTACTCTAGTTACTTACTTAGCCAGGTGTTTGTCAGACTTTTCCACTTTGAAAATACAATTCTTCTCTAAAGAATTAATCTGAAAAGATACTTTGAGTCTATGAAAATGCTGTGTCTCCCCCAAGCCATGAACATTCACCATATATTCAGACAATGATGAATTTTGTCTGAATTATTTATGACAAGGATGGCTGCTATATAGTACTTTTCTGTCAATCTGTCTACATTTGTGAGTTGACCTTCTACTGCAAAAAAGGGCTTTTTTCCCTACCATCTGTTTTATGTCTTATAGGAATCAGTATGAACTCATGGATTTTTAAATTTTTTTTAGTGTTGTAACAATGTAGGGTTTAAAACTCCTCCGTCCTCTGTTTATCGTTATTTACTTATGACATTTCTAATGTGATTAAAAACTCCACCTCAGAGACTCATTTTTTGTCTAGATAATCTGAAAGTTTTAATTTTAAAATGCTTTTCCGGCAATGTCCTCCAGAATTAAATATGATGAGCTTTTGAATCAAACACTGGTTTGGAATACCCAAAGCTTCCACCTATTGGGATGAAACTTGTGAGCATGTTTGCTGAGTGCAAGAGTGAATTTTCAGGATCATCCAATGTAAACTTCTTATAGAACATTCCTAGTGTCTCTAAGTCTTAACCTTCAGTTCAGTTCAGTCGCTCATGTCATCCTAACTATTAATACCTGGCAGACTGGGATTTTGGACACTGAGCTCCAAGCCAGAAGGCAGGACAGTAGAGGGAGGGGCCATTCTAGCCCCCAGCCCTCCCCCTGCTCTTCCCACCTCTGGCTCTGACTCTCTTTGTGCCCTGAGGAATCTGCTGTTCAAGCAAGAGTGCCCCTACCCCTCAAGTTCAAGCTCAAGCCACACTCTTCCCACCCATGAACAGCTGTATCTAGACTATCTGTCGGGCTAGGACATGGGCACTGGGAAGGAGGCCTGCATTGGGGCTGGGAGCAGGGGTTCTGGGGTCCCGGTGCTCAGAGCACGGCCTGGAGGGGGCGGGGCTCCAGGTGGCCACACCCCCTGGTCCTTCCTAGCGGACTGCCCCTGGGGAGGGTGCAACCACAGGAGGACTGAGCAGGGCCTCTAAACCAGCACTTCTCTGTACATCTTCTAGGTCCTTGTTAAACCTTTCTTGCATCTTCTCAATCCTTGTCTCCAGGCTATTTATCTGTGATTCCATTTTGATATCAAGATTTTGGATATTTTCACTATCATTATTTGGAATTCTTTATCAGGTGGATTCCCTATCTCTTCCTTTTTGTTTGGTTTGGTGTGCATCTATCCTGTTCCTTTACCTGCTGGGTATTCCTCTGTCTCTTCATTTTGTTTATATTGCTGTGTTTGGGGTGGCCTCTGTATTCTGGCTGTTTGTGGAGTTTTCTTTACTGTGGAGTTTCCTTGCTGTGGGTGGGGTTGTACAGGTGGCATGTCAAGTTTTCCTGGTTAGGGAAGCTTGTGTCAGTGTTCTGGTGGGTGGAGCTGGATTTCTTCTCTCTGGAGTGCAATGAAGTGTCCAGTAATGAGTTATGAGATGTCAGTGGGTTTGAAGTGTCTTTGGGCAGACTGTATATTGAAGCTCAGGGCTGTGTTCCTGTGTTGCTGGAGAATTTGCATGGTATGTCTTCCTCTGGAACTTGTTAGCCCTTGGGTGGTGCTTGGTTTCAGTGTAGGTATGGAGGCATTTGATGAGCTCCTATCAATTAATGTTCCCTGGAGTCAGGAGTTCTCTGGTGTTCTCAGAATTTGGACTTAAGCCTCCTGCTTCTGGTTTTCAGTCTTATTTTTACAGTAGCCTCAAGACTTCTCCATCTATACAGCACCACTGATAAAACGTCTAGGTTACAGATGAAAAGTTTCTCCACAGTGAGGAACACCCAGAGAGGGTCACAGAGTTACATGGAGAAGAGAAGAGGGAGGAGGGAGTTAAAGGTGACCCAAATGAGATGAGGTGGAATTAAAAGAGGAGAGAGCATGCTAGCCAGTAATCACTTGCTTATATGCACTCCACAGTCTGGAACGCTCAGAGATCTTCATGGAGTTATACAGAGAAAAGAAGAGAGAGGAAGGAGACAGAGTTGGCCAAGAGGAAAGGGGGGAATCAAAAGGAGAAAGACAGATCCAGCCAGTAACAGTTCCCTAAGTGTTCTCCACTGTCTGGAACACACAAAGAGATTCACAGAATTGGGTAGAGAAGAGGAGGGGGAGGGAGGAGATAGAGGCGACCTGGTGGAGAAAAAGAAGAGTCCGAAGTGGGAGAGAGCAGTCAAGCCAGTAATCCCACTCCCAAGTAAAAATGGATACTGAAGATTGGGTTCTTAAAGGTACAAAATTGATAACAAATACCAAAAAGCAAAGATTAAAAATCTAGAGTAGAGGTTAGATTTTCAAAAATTCAATATTAAAGAAATGAAAAAAGTCATGAAAAATATAAAAAGTATATATAAATGAAGTTTGCTTTAAAAAATAGGGTTTCTTTGCAAAGTAATAGTAGGTTATAAAAATGAAAATTAAAAGAGTAATAGAGGACTTAAAATTTTAAATTAATTAAAAAAAAAGAATGATAGTAAAAATATATCTAGGACTTTCTCTGGTGTTGTTGTGGGCAATGTGGCGTCAGTTCATTTTCAGATAGTTCCTTGGTCCAGTTTATATTTCTCAAGATCTATAGGCCCCTTTCTATGTAGTCAGTACTAACTACAGGGTTTTAATCTATTGCACCTGTCACTTCCAAGGCAGTTCCCCCTGTTTTAGCTTCTGTTTGCTGGTCTCTTCAGTGTCTGATTTCCACCCTGACACAAGGGGGCGGTGGTGGACACTTTTTTAGGTTCATTTGTTCTGTTGCGCTGCGGGGAGGGAGGGACACTGCAAACAAATAACACTGGCATGTGCTCGCAGTGTCTCAGCCACACTGGGCCTTTCCCCGCTCATGGCACGTGTGCCCTCCCTGCCCACACTTCTCAGGCTCTAGGTTGCTCCTCCAGGAACCGTCTGAGGCAGGCCCTGGGCTGCATGTACCTCGTAGGTCTAAGCCGCTCAGTTTCAGGCGCTCAGGTAGTCCTTAAAGGCACAGACTCGGTTGGGCCTGCGTTTTGTACCCTTCCCAGGTCCAAGCATCTCAGGTGACCAAGTGTTTGGCGAGCGCGGTCGCTGCACTTATTGCCTCCCCCATCCCTGCTGCTTGGTTTTCTGGGTGTACAACTGGCGCACCTTCTCAGGCGGATGTTGACTGTCCAGAATTATAAGAAGTCTTAGCTAGCAATGAAGCCTGCTTGCAGTTTGGTAGATAATGCCTCTCTGGGGCCACGATTGACCTGTTCCAGCTCTGGCTGCCTGTCACTGGAGGGAGATGGTCTGCAACGGGCTAGCTCTGCTCAGTTCTTTGTTCTGTGAGCAGGCCGGATGGTGTCTTAGGTTAGGGCTTTTCACCTGGTAGCTATCCCACAGTCTGGTTTGCTAGCCCAAGTTAGTTCCCTCAGATTGCCCTTGGGGCATTCAGGCCTAGTCGTTACTCTAAGCAATGCAGCCTGTGCCTCCCTGCCCAGCCCCTGTTTGGTAGTGGCAGGTGCAGGCATCTGTGCTGCTTCTCCACTGGGGGAGTTACCATTGGGCATGTAATCTGTGGGTTTTAATTATTTATTTATTTTTTCTTCCATTAATGTTGCCCTCTGTGGTTCCAAGGCTCACCACAGACTTGGCAGTGAGAATGTTTCCTGGTGTTTTGAAACTTCTCTCTTTTTAAGACTCCCTTCCTGGGACAGAGCTCTGTCTCTACCTCTTTGTCTCTCTTTTTGTCTTTTATATTTTTTCCTACCTCCTTTCTAAGACAATGGGCTGCTTTTCTGGGTGCCTGATGTCCTCTGCCAGCATTCAGAAGTTGTTTTGTGGAATTTACTCAGAGTTGAAATGTTCTTTTGATGAATGTGTAGGGGAGAAAGTGGTCTCCTGGTCCTATTCCTCTGCCATCTTAGGACTGCCTCCTGTTTACTTTAGATATACATGAAAGTCTGTATTCTTGTCATGAGCAAGTAGAGTTTAAAGATGCTACTTTAAAGACGAGTTTCCTAGAATTTTATTTACCATCTGCAGTTAAGGGCTATATTATTACTTTTTAAAGATTTCTTTCCCTCAGAGGACTTTTAAATATGTTTAAAATATGGGAATTCCCTGAGAGAGGTGTGGGGCGGGAGGGTGGAGGTGGGGGTCGGGATTGGGAGTTCATGTACACTCATGGCTAATTCATGTCAATGTGTAACAAAACGAATACAGTATTGTAAAGCAAAACAAACTAAAAAATAAAAATTAATTATGACATTGAAAAAAAAAATATGGGAATTCCCACATGCCCACTATCATATATTTGATTCAATAGGTCCTGGGTGCATCCCATGGAATGCATTTTAAAAATTCTCAGAAAGTGATTCTGAAATACACTTAAAATTGAGAAGTACAATATATGGATGCACTTGTTTTGGAAATTCTTTTCTGTGCTCCTTAATCAGGATTAATTGTAGAAATGTAAGTAGAATAAGGTCTGCATTCACATCTTAAGGGGTAGCGAACAAGATGTATACAACTTAGAAAACTACATCCTCTGTAAATCCAGGCTTCCATGGTGAAGAACCCTGGGAAAAAGAGGTTGTAGTGGCAGCTACCAGAGGAAAAGAAGGTAGCTATTTACTAGAGCCCACAGAGAAAAAGAAAATGAGCCTTTTGAGGCACAAAGAAGTTTCTACTACTGAATAGCAGAATGGGTTGTATTGGCTTATTGGCCAGTGACACCAATGAATTAGAGTTCAGAAGGGACACTGGTTATTTTATTCATGTTTGTATTTCAAGTACTTTATCCATACCATTCCACACATCAGTCCATGAATACAGGATGAAGGATATTTTTATTTGCTCAGCCATATATTACCACTTCATAGTTATTCTCTATCATATAATAATTATATATGTTAGTTTATTTCATAGATCCAACATATCTAGTAAAAGTAATTAGATAAATTAAAATGTCTATTTTTAAATAAGATTGCTGATAGAAGGATACATAATTATAATAAATGCATCCACATATAGGTACACACTCCCAGGATAGCTATTCCAGATTATAGAAGTCTTTCAAGGATATGAGTAGGATCAAAATGTATTCTTATCATTGGAGAGACAGTAATACTATGGAAAATTTGCTTAATTCCATAATTAGGCATGCAAAATATTTCATATTTAAATCAAGCAGTGTGCTTTAGCCATCTTGAAGGAAATTTGTAAAAGAAAAATGATTATTGTAAAATACTTTGAATTATAAATTATTAACACAGAAATAAAGAATACACTTTAAGGTCCCCCACAACTGGCTCATAAAATTTTTCATCAATATTATCCCAATTTTGTCAATAGGTAATTTCAAATCATCAAGGTTTAGATGTGTTATCTACTATGTTATTCAGAAATTATCAATAAATTCACCCTCAAATATATTTGCTTCCAATTTTAATAATAAAAGCAGTACTTTTATTTTTTTATTTACTTTTTGTCATCTTTTTCTTTCAGGTGCTATATTCTTGTTAATGTAATAACAACTTAGTAATGCATGCTAGATGTTCTCAGTCAGATCTGGACACCATGTGTTGTGGCCCTGTACCTAAACAATTCACCCTTTTAGTGGTACTTTGGTTTCTTTACTATATCAACAAGTCAGCCTAGAAACGTTTCCATAAAAATTACATGTGGGTGGCAGATTCAGGGTCATGTTTTTTTCTCTCCAGTCAAAGTTCTATTCATAAGTTTACTTTCAACTTATCTTGTTATTTCTGGCCACACTTCTCCTAAAGAGAAACAAAAAATGTTTATTGGCTGTTAGTCTTGATTCATGCTTGTTGAATGGCTCAAGTCAGTCATACAGTTATTGGAAGAAAAAAAATGGCTTCTGATTCAAAAGAATTTATCTCAATTCTGCACACTGGTTACTGTATAACTTTGAGCAACTCATTTAACCTCTCTGGATTTTCACTTTCTTGTGTGCAAAATATAGATAACAATAATGCCTGCCTTATCCACATTGTCTTATTCTTAGAAGGAATTTAAAAGATAGTAAATATATATGGGCTTTGTAACATTGAAAGGAGACTACAAATTTAAAATTAATGTTTTACTTTTGCCTGATGTAGAGACAATGCTGTTTGAAAGACAACTATTGGATGATGTTGACACAGGATGAAAGGAGCTCTCTCCTTCTTTGATCCAAGTAGAGTGATCACTTAAACTCATGGTGCAATCAGTTGGTTCAGGTCACAGGGGCCAAGACCTTATTATTAAGAATCATGTTGCACAAACTGTAGGACAAAGATTTCAACAGAAAACTGGGTCAGACCAGTGAATAAGTCAGAGAAGCAAACTACACTTCTTTTTTAATAAGGGTCAGGGTCAGATAGAAAAGTGATGGGAGAGTCCAGAGGGCTTTGACCTCAAATCTTTTCAAGCAGACTTGCACTCTAATATCGAGGCTGAAACAGAGAAATAGTCAAAAGTAGCATGGATCTCATTTAACCATCATCTAGAAGAAATGATGAGTCCTTGTCTAAATTGTCCATTGATTAACCAGGCAGTTTTATTTTGGTCAGAAGTAGACCCATGTTTAGCCAGAAGTAGACCATGTTTGGGCAGAATTAGACCCTTGTGGCAGAAAGCGAAGCAGAACTAAAGAGCCTTTTGATGAAAGTGAAAGAGGAGAGTGAAAAAGTTGGCTTTAAACTCAAGATTCAGAAAACTAAGATCATGGCATCCAGTCCCGTCACTTCATGGCAAATAGATGGGGAAACAGTGGAAACAGTGACAGACTTTATGTTTTGGGGCTCCAAAATCACTGCAGATGGTGACTGCAGCCATGAAATTAAAAGATACTTACTCCTTGGAAGAAAAGTTATGACCAACCTAGATAGCATATTAAAAAGCAGACACATTGCTTTGCCAACAAAGGTCTGTCTAGTCAAGGCTATGGTTTTTCCAGTAGTCATGTATGGTTGTGAGAATAGGACTATGAGGAAGGCTGAGTGCCAAAGAATTGATGTGTTTGAACTGTGGTGTTGGAGAAGACTCTTGAGAGTCCCTTGGACTGCAAGGAGATCCAACCAGTCCATCCTAAAGGAAATCAGTCCTGAATATTCATTGGAAGGACTGATGTTGAAGGTGGAACTCCAGTCCTTTGGCCACTTGATGTGAGAACTGACTCATTTGAAAGGCTCTAATGCTGGGAAAGGTTGAAAGTGGGGGGAGAAGAGAGACAGAGGATGAGATGGTTGGATGGCATCATCAACTCAATGGACAAGAGTTTGAGTGAACTCTGGGAGTTGGTGATGGACAGAGAGGCCTGGCAAGCTACAGTCCATGGGGTTACAAAGAGTCAGACATGACTGAGTGACTAAACTGAACTGAACTGAGACCCATGTTAGGAAGAGAAGAAAATATGAGTAGAAAGCAACTCAATAAAGAGTATGATTAATATGAAAATTAAATGCTAAAGGAGATAAAATAGAAATGTAGGTAACACTCTATTACTTCAAGTAGAAACTGCATCATTTTAGTGGTTAAGACTCTAAACATACCTTCACATTACAATTGGTAAAAACAAGCCTTGAGAGGATAGATCATATTCTGAAGTCCACATATTGACCAGGATTTGAAAACTTTTGTCTGGCATCAGACCTTGTATTCTTGAAATCTACATCATACTCCCCAAGGTGGTTGACAAGATGTTCTCATTTGGTAATCACCAATGAAAGTTTATGATGTTTGGTGATCTCAAAATATAAGTAAATAGAAAATAGATAGCTAAGTATGTAACAACTCAGTTCCTCATGTATCACTCACATGAAACTTAGACACAAAATATACAGATAAATAAAATGTAAAATATCAAATAATAAATATTATGGGTATCTTAGGAAAAAATCAGGAGGGAAAATCTGTATTAAAATAAATTTAGCAATCAATGTTATGGATGACACCAAAAAATAAAGAAATAATAGCACAGACTTAAATGTCAAATTCCCTTTTTACAAAAAACACATTCTATAATTATAGATTACAACTTGAATGTTTTTTAATACCACTCAAATTCATCACATGTAGGTTAATAGCCATCAAGCAAGGCTTTCCTGAAGGCATGAAACAGAAGCAAACAAATATAATCATAGCAGATAATAAAATTGCTAAGGTTGTGGTGAGATTTAGAAATCTCCAGCAAATTTACCTATCCATTCTCAACATGTGTACATTACTAATCCAATTATTCTAATATGTATTCTCATTTATAGAATGCACACCCTTAAAACTAAAAAAAAAAAAAAAAAATCTGAAAGTCTCTCTCTCTCTCAAATTTATTTTGCTACCACTTTCACCCACAAGAAGCTAAATATTGTCTTTTGTTTCTCCTTTGGACAGTGAGCTGACATTTTATTTAAACAAAGCTCTTTTCTAAGTAGCTAGAGATAAAATTGGAATTTTGTATTTAAATTCCAAATTACTTTAATGGAGTTAAGTTACCTAAGGTGGGTGTTTGGAGATAGGTAGAAATTAACCGTTCTAATGCAATGTCTGTATTAGTGAATGGTACCCTCTTCATACACACACACACACACACACACACACACACAACACACGAGTGCATACATGCCAGCTAAAGCCTAAACGTTAAATTGACCTGTCGTTTCCCTTCCCCCTTACCCCCTTTTCCACTGACTTTTTTCTTAAAGATAAATTCAGTTGACTTTTCTGTGTTTGGAGGATCAGAGCTGTTATAAAGACAGAGGCAGAATTAGCTGATGCTTTCAAGGTTTTATTGGAGAAAATGTTTATCTTCCCACCCTTGACTAGTCATGACATAAGTAGCCCTTCTCTTTGCCTCATGGAAAGGAAAGCTTTGCCCCACGTTTTGGTCTCCAGAGGAGCTCCTGACCTGGGAGGACATCATCAGTGAGGAGTCTGACCCTAGCTTAGGGGCTGGGACTAACTATAAATTTGCCCTTCTGCTGCCTCTGCCATGCCGTTCAGGGAACATTTCCTAATATTGCAAGGATAAGTGAGAAAGGGGCTGGTGCAAATGTCATTGTGTCTTAAAAGTTATTTATTGGTTGACAGATTTTGGCCTAACTTCTTGGTACTACTTGATAGGGAAAGCTATGCCCTTTACTTCAGAAGCACACCGATGGCCTGGCTTTTCATTTTCATAAAAATCACACAGACTGGGATGGTTTATAAATTGCTGATATTAGAGCTTAAAGGAAACCTAGAGATAATTTTACCTTTATTTTTACTTTATAGATGAAGGAACTGAAGTCCAGAAATTTAAATATTAATAACTTGTCTAAACACTTGCAGCCATCTAGATGTAGAGGAAACCCTGGAATCCTGGTAGGTGACTGGTGCTGTGTTCTTTACTCTATAGCACAATTCTTCTTCTCAGAGAAGGTCACTTTGTAACTTAAAGTACATTGCTTCATGTGTTAGTGGAAATATGTAATGGGAATGTTATAGCTGAAAGTAGTTATACAGTTCACCTAGCAGAATTACTTATTTTGCGGTTAGGAAAACTGAGGCCCAGAAAGTGTGCATAATGTAGTAGCAAACTTGCCTAAACTGATGCATGTAGGAGAATATGCACATTTTATCTAATTGAGTATTAGCTATATCATTGTTTAGTAGATCATTTTGTTCACATATGAGCAAAAACTCAGTCATACCTGTGTTTATCCCTTCTCCTCTCTTTTCCAGTACTCTTATTCCCTGCCCCAAAGGATTGTTTGAATATTATAGAGAATTGTACTTGTTAGCATAATGATGATATCTTAGGTAACCCTCAAACTTCTGTGTCCTAACACAATTAATTATGGTTCATATATTAGTCAGCTAGATACAGTTGTTTGCAGTTTGGATGGGGAAGATCCCCTGGAGTAAGAAATGGCAACCCACTCCAGTATTCTTGCCTGGAAAAATTCTATGAACAGAGGAGCCTGGTGGGCTATAGTGCTTGAGGTCACAAAAGAGTCAGACATAACAGAGCAACTGAGCATATGGATATTTAGGGAAATCGAGTTTCTTCTATCTTGTGGTTCTTTCATCCCCTAAAACCTGGAGTTTTGTTCATCCACCTGGTAGAAAAGAAAAGAAAGTGGAGATAGCGTGCCCATTTTTTGGTTTATTTTGTTTATTTAAATTTTATTTATTTACTTCTGGCTGTGCTGAGAGCTCATTGCTGCACATGGGCTTTCTTTAGTTTCTGCGAGAAGTCCTCCTCTCTAGTTGCAGTGCATGGTCTTCTCATTTTGGTGGCCTTTCTTGCTGTAGAGCGTGGGTTCTAGAGTATGGCCTCAATCATTGTGGCATATGGTGGGCTTAGTTGTCCCAAGGCATATGGAATCTTAAAAGACCAGGGATTAAACCCATGTCTCCTGCATTGGGAGGCAGATTCTTAACCACTGAACCACCAGGGAAGTCCAACATGCCCTTTTAAAATGCTTTGGCCCTTAATAAGCACACATCAATTCTTTTGTGATTCATTAGGACCAACTATCATACAGCCCCTCCTAGGTGCAAAGAGTATTGGACTGAAATATTCAGTGATAATTCTGCATAGTTAATGGAAAGACATAGTTTTATATAGACAACTATCGACCTTTAGTGAAAGACTACATAAGTAATGTGCTTTGATATTTCTATTTGTTGAGTCTTAGTCTTAGTAGGCAGAGCTACACTGTCTCTTCAGTAGTGTCCAACTATTTTCAACCCTATAGACTATAGCCCGCCAGGATTCTCTGTCCATGGGGATTCTCCAGGCAAGAATACTGGAATGGGTTGCTATGCCCTCCTCCAGGGGATTTTCCTTACCCAGGGATGGAACCCGAGTCTCTATGTCTCCTGCATTGACAGGTGGGTTCCTTACCTACTAATGGGTCATTCCAAATATTGACTCCTAATGGGTGATAGTCTTGAATTTCATGGCTGCAGTCACCATCTGCAGTAATTTTGGAGCCCCCAAAAATAAAGTCTGACACTGTTTCCCCATCTATCTCCCATGAAGTGATGGGACCAGATGCCATGATCTTCGTTTTCTGAATGTTGAGCTTTAAGCCAACTTTTTCACTCTCCTCTTTCACTTTCATCAAGAGGCTCTTTAGTTCCTCTTCACTTTTTGCCATAAGGGTGGTGTCATCTGCATATCTGAGGTTATTGATATTTCTCCCAGCAATCTTGATTCCAGCTTGTGCTTCTTCCAGCCCAGCATTTCTCATGATGTACTCTGCATATAAGGAAGGTCTGTCTAGTCAAGGCTGTGGTTTTTCCAGTGGTCATGTATGGATGTGAGAGTTGGACTGTGAAGAAAGCTGAGCACCGAAGAATTGATGCTTTTGAACTATGGTGTTGGAGAAGACTCTTGAGGGTTCCCTGGACTGCAAGGAGATCCAGCCAGTCCATTCTAAAGATCAGCCCTGGGATTTCTTTGGAAGGAATGATACTAAAGCTGAAACTTCAGTACTTTGGCCACCTCATGCGAAGAGTTGACTCATTGGAAAAGACTCTGATGCTGGGAGGGATTGGGGGCAGGAGGAGAAGGGGACAACAGAGGATGAGATGGCTGGATGGCACCACCGACTCGATGGATGTGAGTTTGAGTGAACTCTGGGAGTTGGTGATAGACAGGGAGGCCTGGCGTGCTGCAGTTCATGGGGTCGCAAAGAGTCAGACACGACTGAGTGACTGAACTGAACTGAACTGAACTGACTGGGTGATAGTAGACTCTGGGCTCATATTCAGGCATTGTACCTAATGATATTAATTTTCTAAAACTGTTGTTCTTGCTATGATTTTTGTTTCAGTATAACAGAAACATGAATGAAATAAAATTCATCATTTTATGTTGAGATTTATCAATCTCTGTCTATAAATAGCAAGTCATATAATGGATCTCATATCACACCATGGACAACTGTAATGTTTTACTAGTTTTTCTACAGAATCAATCATGTTTTACTAAATACACAAGTTTACAGTTCAAACTATGGCATAATAAGATCTTCTGACTAATAATGTAGAACATGCTTTTTTATGTTTTGCAAACCTGAAGAGCAAATGACCTTTATGCAGCATGTCTATTTTTTAAACATCATGGAAGTGGTGGAACTGGACTATTTTGGTTATCACCACTTTCATACATAGTCCTGCACCAGGGGAAGGTTGGTCGTCATCAGTAGCAGAAGCAGCAATACCTTCATTTGTGTCTTAATCTACACAAGTCAAACTGCTGTAGGTATTAGAGAAGGGAAGTTAAAAAAGCTCTTGTATCCTCTGCAGCTGGGGATAGGCTGGGTCCTAAAATCTTGTAGTGTCAAAGATAGTGGGGTAATCTCATCCTAACATTGCTGCAGGAATGAGGGTAACACTTCACAAGGAGACCTTATCATTCTGTGTTAGAGAAGTGCACAGCATCCTAGCAGAAAATTTTGTGATTGTAGTCCATGATATGGAGAAAGTAGTAATTCAGGAGAATCTTTATTCCAGTAAAAATGCAAAGAAATACAGTATACATTAGAGAAAATGACTCTTTAAATCTCAGCTGATGTTTATTGACTGTTTTGCAAATTTAGAGCAAAAAAAGAATGTAAACAGTACCAATATTGCCCTCATCTATTTAGGCAGCTTAGTAATCTGAATCAATACGAAGGTCTTAGGGTTGCTTCTTATGAAGTCACACCTCTTGGTCTGTAAGCTCCTGAAGCATTCTTAATTCCTCTTGACAGTATGTTACTATTTATAACACAAACACCTACACCTGAAATTCTCTCTGCTTACAAGCAACATTAAAGTAAAAGATTATTTTCCTATAATTTATAGTCACCTTCTTACTCAGTAATCATTACATTAATATTTCAAATTAATCTGCTTGATCACACAAAGTAAATTTAGATATTTAGAAATAGTCCAGTTCATTGTGTTTCAAACTGAATTAGCTAGATAGAACAGCATTCTTCTAATAATCAGAATTTTAATGCTAGAAATCAGGATATAGAATCAAGATATTATTTCCTTTGTTCTATTAATAGTACAAGAATGGCAACCCACTCCAGTATTCTTGCCTGGAGAATCCCATGGAGGAAGGAGCCTGGTAGGCCACAGTCCACAGGATCACAAAGAGTTGGACACGACTGAGCTACTTCACTTGTAAAGAAAGATTCTGATTTTCTAAATCATCCATTGTGTAACTACAGTTCAAGCTAATACACTTCACAGTTTCTTGGGTAGAGGACTTTCACATGTGCTCAGAGATAAATTTTCTCTCCTTAACTGAATTTTCTTATTTTAAAGGTCAAATTCAAAAGATTTGCTTTGTGCTAAGTTTAATTTTAATGTTTTCCAAGGCTTAAGTCACTCAGCATATAACTTGAGGTGTTCCAGGATGTTTTTTCAGGTGCATTTTTGGATAATTATAAATAAGAGATGGGACATATGTACTCAGCTAGAAAGTGTAAAAATATGTTGATATACTATCTTTATTTCAAGGAAAGAAATGAAATTTTCTCTTTGAGGTTGCAACAAGATAGAGTTAATAATTTGTTGAAAGAATGGAGAAAACAGGAAAAAAATAATTTTGGGAAAAGCAACAAAAAATAAAACCAATTGAAACTCCAGTACAAAATGGTATTTTAATCTATACCTGATCAGACCTATCTCTATGTGCAAATATATTCACATTAATTTGTTTTTAATGTAAAATATGTTCATCAGTTCAGTTCAGTCTCTCAGTCATTTCTGACTCTTTGCAACCCCATGAATTGAAGCAAGCTAGGCCTCTCTGTCCATCACCAATGCCCAGAGTTCACTCAAAAACGTCCATCAAGTCGGTGATGCCATCCAGCCATCTCATCCTCTGTCGTCCCCTTCTCCTCCTGCCCCCAATCCCTCCCAGCATCAGAGTCTTTTCCAATGAGTCAACTCTTCACATGAGGTGGCCAAAGTACTGAAGTTTCAGCTTTAGCATCAGTCTTTCCAAAGAACAGCCAGGGCTGATCTCCTTTAGAATAGACTGGTTGGAACTCCTTGCAGTCCAAGGGACTCTCAAGAGTCTTCTCCAACATCACAGTTCAAAAGCATCAATTCTTCAGCACTCAGCTTTCTTCACAGTCCAACTCTCACATCCATACATGACCACAGGAAAAACCATAGCCTTGACTAGATGGACCTTTGTAGGCAAAGTAATGTCTCTGCTTTTCAATATGCTATCTAGGTTGGTCATAACTTTCCTTCCAAGGAGTAAGCGTCTTTCAATTTCATGGCTGCAATCACCATCTGCAGTGATTTTGGAGCCCCCAAAAATAAAGTCTACACTGTTTCCACTGTTTCCCCATCTATTTCCCATGACGTGATGTGACCAGATGCCATGATCTTAGTTTTCTGAATGTTGAGCTTTAAGCCAACTTTTTCACTCTCCACTTTCACTTTCATCAAGAGGCTTTTTAGTTCCTCTTCACTTTTTGCCATAAGGGTGGTGTCATCTGCATATCTGAGGTGATTGATATTTCTCCTGGCAATCTTGATTCCAGCTTGTGCTTCTTCCAGCCCAGCATTTCTCATGATGTACTCTGCATAGAAGTTAATTAAGCAGGGTGACAATATACAACCTTGATGTACTCCTTTTCCTATTTGGAACCAGTCTGTTGTTCCACGTCCAGTTATAACTATTGCTCCCTGACCTGCATACAGGTTTCTCAAAGGCAGATCAGATGGTCTGGTATTCCCATCTCTTTCAGAAATTTCCACAGTTTATTGTACTGCTACATAGTAGATTTTCACTCAAAAACAATAAAACAATTATTTCCTAATCAATATCTACTTCAAATTGTTTTTAAAACTATGTAATGTCCCATTTTATCACTGTAAAGTTACTGTTCATTCAATCCTATATTGTGGGACATCAGGTGATTTCCTTTTTTAAATTCATATATAGCATAGTTATCTTTATTACTATAATTTCAAATTATATATGTTATGATTTTCTTAGGAACATTTTCTTAAATTCTTGAAATTGATAAGTCAAAAGACATCTTGTAGCTCATAAAGACTTTTTTCATTTATTTCTTAATTGAGGAAGAATATTATGATGTGACCTTTCTGTCACAGTTTTTCAGATGTGGAAATAGCATGTTCAAGTAGCCAAAAAAGAGGAAAGAGGTCCC
This sequence comes from Aepyceros melampus, assembly GCA_006408695.1. Taxonomy (NCBI): domain Eukaryota; kingdom Metazoa; phylum Chordata; class Mammalia; order Artiodactyla; family Bovidae; genus Aepyceros; species Aepyceros melampus. Next base: position 93,055 of record SJXQ01012291.1, read on the forward strand.
TAACTAAGATATGAAATTAGCTTCCCATCATGTTACTCTATCAATAAAACCTATTTTAATCATAGGGACACTACAGCTTCCCACTCTGTTATTATTTGTTTGAATATTTACTAGTCATTAAAAAGCAAAACAGTAGCAAGAAAATGATTTTCTAATTAGCGAATCATAGATTTCATGCAATTATCCTAACAACTGCTTCATTGTAAAGGAAATTTAATGATTTTAATCATTCTACATATAATGATATTAACCATTGTATATAATGATATTAAACATCATGTATTTAAAGATATTAAAAATTATATATGTATTGATAGTAAATGTCATATATAATAATATTGAACATAGTTAGAATTTAAGGTTTTTGAGGATTTCCTAGTTTTGAATTACTTAAGTGTCCTCTACCTTTCACCCTGCAATGCAAATACATATTGACTGGAATAAAGCCAGCAAAACTGGTATTCCCTGAATGGCAAGATGCCTATCCTCTTTATGGCAATATTTTAAACCCATGCTTCATTTTGATAATAACAAAATCTTACTTCCTTTCCTCCTCACCACAAGATCCTGTCCTTATCCACAAAGATTTTTGTCAGGATTCATTTTGAATAGTTCATATTATGAAGACAATACATTAGTTTCCTATTCCAAATGCAAAATTATATATTGGCTATGCATTTCAAACCACAGGATCTGTAGCATTTTCTTTTCAAGAATCACTGCTCTTGATTTTCCAGTGGAAAAAGAACAAGTTGTTCTTATGATTTGTGACTCTTTCTCTTCTCTTTTCCCCTTTCATTTCCCCTTTCTCTTTCTCTTTCTGAAGGATGCATTCCTATATCCTTTGGGGAAGAGGTGGAGGTAGTACAGGGAACAAGGTATGAGCTCACCCAGAGGTTCAGCCTGGTGAGGGATGTTGAGACCCGAGACAGAATGAGGGAGCCAACCTGTGAAGGGGTGGAGTGGCCTGGTGTGTGACATCACTCTGGAGGGATGGCTTGCTGTGGGGTTTCAGAAACCAAGTAGGCTGGGATGTTTATACGTGGGGTAAATTACTCTGGGATATTAAAACCTGAATGGGGTGAAGATGGTGTTTATCTTAATGCAAGAGTTGATAAACAAGGTTTGCACGTAGTGGCTGAGTAGCTATGGCAATGAGACATTGGTTCGTATACAGAATGAGTTAAATATGTAGTAAATTAAGAATAATGAGACCTCAGCTTCCCACTATCAGAGAAAGTAAAGGAAAGGAAAGTGAAGTCGCTCAGTTGTGACTGACTCTTTGCGACCCCATGGACTGTAGCCTATCAGGCTCCTCCGTTCATGGGATTTTCCAGGCAAGACTGCTGGAGTGGATTGCCATTTCCTCCTCCAGGGGATCTTCCCAACCCAGGAATCGAACCGGGTCTCCCGCATTGCGGGCAGACGCTTTAACGTCTGAGCCACTAGGAAAGCTTATCAGAGAAGGAAATTACAAATACCGAGAGGGAGAAGACTAGAATAAACACTGTGATGTGATCCTAAGTGGAGTGTGAACTCATGGACCTCAATAACTGTGGATTTAGAAATTATTTCAAATGTAAATATATGTGTATATAAAAACATGGTTATTAATAAGAAACATATGTAAATGTAAGTATATAAATATTAATACAGTTAATATGTGGACACAAGTATTTATCTATATACATATATTGTCATGGGGAGGGCCTTGGCACAGTAAGCTTGCCAACATTTTCATATTGATGGAAATTGAAGTCAGGTAAGGACTGTTTTAGATTTCTCATTTCCTTGTTTATCTGGGTAATTCTCATGACCCCTGTTCATTTTACTCCCAGTATGTGATTTTTATTTGGGGAGATGTATAATAGTAGGGATATATGAAATTTACTTCTGAAATGTTGTATTGTATGAGTAATGGTTTGTTCTATTTGGATGCTGGAAAATAACTTGTTTATCAATAGACATTCAATGAAACAGTAACCAGTTGACTACAACTATACAGTTGACTGTATATGTATTCAATGATTTTTCCTTTATATTATGGCTTTATTTTCATGTTATTTTTTGTATTTAGAAAAATCTGTCATTTTGTAGTTTTTATAAATGCTTTTGAATATGAAGATTTTTATAAAAAGATAAATGTTTTATAAGAAAGTGAAACATATATAGTTATATTTTCTGAAACATGGATTTGTTTTTCTACCATTTGTTTCTTTATGTGTGTGTGTGTATGTATACACTGAGCTTCCCACATATATGTTGTTGTTGTTCAGTCACCAAGTCACATCCAACTCTTCACAACCCTATATGTATACACACACATATATATTATGTCTCTTGCTATATATATATATATATATATATANTGAACTGGCTATTAACAAGTCATATCTAGCCACACTGAAAGTTTAAAGGTTTTTCTGGATAACCATTAACAAGTTTGATGTAGATAATTATTCAATCTAATTGACAGAAAAATTATGACAACTTCAACTGTGTTCATCTGCTTGGACTGCCATAGCAAAATACCACAGACTGAGTGGCTTAAACAACAGAAAGATACTTCCTCATGGTTCTGGAGGTAGAAGTCTGAGAGCAAGGTGTCAGCTAGTTGGTCTCTGGTGAAGTCACTGTTTCCTGACTTGTACACAGCCCTCACTATGCCCTTATGTTCCCTTTTCTTCCTGTGTGCATGAGGAGAGAAAGCAAGTGAGCTCTCTGGTGTCTCTTCCTATAAGGATGCTGATCCTAATGAAACAGGGCCACACCCTTATAAGCTTATTTGATCTTAATTACTTCCTTAGTGACCCCATCTCAAATATAGCCATACTGTTGCTTGGATCTTTGATGTATGAAATTTGGTGGGGGACACAAACATTCACTTCACAACATCAATATTAACAGGAATTAATTTCTTCTTTAGTTGTGTTTATTTTTTAAAAAATCTATCAACTGCATAAATTTGTAGACATTGGATTGAGGAAATCTGATTTGCAGACATATTTAATGAGATTTATTTTTTGCAATCAATATTTGCTAACAATTTTATTTCTAGAATTTAACTTACTAATATACTCCAATAAATTGCAATGATATATATGTTAAAAACTTTTCGTTTCATCATTAAAATAATAAGAAAACATTATAAACAAATGAAAACTCCATTTCTATGTGACCAATTATGTTAATATGTGAATATAGTATAAAAAATAACTGTTTAAAAGAATATGAGAGATATATATTACTGATATGAGCATATGGTTAATCTGTATTTTTATTGAAAAGACATGGTCTAAGAAATTTATTTGTATAAATCTAAAGATTTGTGTATACATAGTGGCAGTACTACGTATACGCAAGGAAATGTATGTAATTATAATATATATCTAGAAGGAGATTAGAAAAAAAGAGTTCAGTGGGAGACATATTATGTTTTAGGTTATACTTTTCTTTAATTTTTAAATTATGTTTACTATGAGTATATATTATCTTTTGAAAAATTTTTCAAAAGATTTTCTATAACTGGTTAGGATCATTAAGTAGAAGGAGGTGAGAGCCATGGTTCCCACAAAGCTTCCTGTGTTTAGCAGCTTATTTAGATTTAACACAGAGACCTAGTATTAAGTACATGTTTAATAACTGCAGTTTTTTCAGGATTTTATCTTGACTTTTTCTAACAGATATAGCTGTGAAGTTATCTTAAGCATTGTGAACTAAAACACTGTAAAATACAAGAGGGTTATTGAAGACAAAGAGAAACATCAGCAATTAGTACATTTATGCTATGGCGACATTTATTTTGCTGCCAAGTATATCTTGAATTTTACTACAGCATGTTGCATTGGCTTGTTTTAAGCTTTTGATGTTAATGTGCATTTATAAACAAGCAAAAAATAAGTTTTATGATTTTATGTTGAGCACATAATTTCCTAAGATATTAACTATATTGCCTGGAAAGTTTCACTTGCTATATCCTATAAATATAATAGACATATAATCCCGTACAAATAAGACTATAAAACTTCAACATTGTACTAATTTTGATTTAAAAGCAAGAGAAATGTTTCTTAAATTACATTTATGGATTCTCTTTCACCAGTTTATCAAGAAATTGTCAGAACCCTTGTTTAGCCCCTCCCCATCAAATTCTCATATTTTTCTACAAGTGCATTATTAATACTTTTGTCTACAGTGTTAAGTCTGTTTAAAATTCCATGGCTTTCATATGCTTTATTCATTCTCTCTGCTGTAAATATTCTTTTCCAACTTGGATTTATATGACAGCCTATTAAACATAAAGTTTTTTCTTTTCTTCATTTTAGAGATGGGATCAAGAGTTCAGTTTCATGGGGAAAAAAAAACCACTAAGATATAGGCTTTCCATCTTGTTTTTGTTTTTTGTGTGTGTGTTGTTTTTTTTTTTTGGTTTGACAAATTAAAATGGCCACTTCATGTTGCACATGAAAATAATAATCACTTGAGGTTTTTTCAGCTTCAATCCAGAGATAATTCAGTATCCTTATTTTTTGGTTCACATTCTTATTAAATGACATTCTTACTGTATACTCAGTGACCTCTTTATTTTCTTAAATATAGAATTAAACTATAAATGATAGTAAATATTCTTTCAATTTCTGTGGTTGTGGAAGATCCCCAGATAGCATATTTGCAGATTTTGTGGTAGTTGTGGTAGCAGAAAAAGGATTCTGAACTCATAGTTTTCTTTGATGAAATGGTTATATGAAGGAAAAGGCAGTTTTCCAGTTTCAACATTGAAAGCTTAAAATACTGATTTTTTTCTGTTCATATCCAAGAAAAGTCTTTGCATTATAAGCCAAAAATTCTCATCAAATTAATTGTGTTGTTTAAAGTGAAGGTTAAACATGGTCTCCTTTGTGGTATAGAAAGACTATGGAGGACAAGGGCAGATGTTTTCAAAGTACATGCCATATAGCCTTTTATTGAGTTTATATTGTGGAAATTTATGGTACTGTAAAAACTTATCTAGACATCAGTGGATAACTGATGGTAAATGAAAAAACTGTGGTTCCTTATAAGGCATGTGCATTAAGCACAATGACCTTTGTACTCTTTCAAATAAAAATAAGATATAATCATAAAAACAATAATTGAGATACTTTTCTACAGCTTATTTTTTGAAAAATGATATTGAGTTAATTATCTCTTTATCCTTTTATTTCATTTTTTTAAATTGCAAAGCACTTATCCTCTTGGAAAATATTTAAAAATTATAAATGTTCTGTCTTACAAAGTATAGGAACTAGGGCTGAAAATGTTTGAACACAATCAAAATTTCTGCATCATTATTCTTTGAAACATTGTCAATTTATGTGACATTTAATTTGAAACATATGTAATATATGTAATGAATATATATAATTTAGAGTCTACAGATTAAAACTTTGTATTCCTTAGTAGAAAGCATATATAATGAATTTCAAAAATTAGAGTTCTCTTTATCACTTTGTTGTGAAGAAATTTTTAAAGTAAGACCTCATTATATATAAGTGCAATTTCAGGTTCACTGTGCAATAATACATAATTCTTTTATTTGTTTGTGATCAACAATACGTTTTTCCAAGGCAAATCACATTAAAAACAAATATTAACTTTGGCAATAGATATGTGAATCAAATAATTTATAAATTAAGATTCTTCTTGCCTTCCTCGTTAATTTTCATACTAACCAAGCTGGCAAAGAGACACAGAAAAACATTCATTTTTAATATTTTTATTATAATACTTGAAATTGGTCATAGACACAATGTTGCTATGCATTTTATAAATTTTATACAGGAAAGCAAAAAGTATTTTTACTTAAAACTATGACTTTTTTCTACATACCTTTGAATATTTGATGATCCTCATACTGATAGATATTTGAGGGGATTTCTATTTTTGTTTTTTTCATCAAACATTTGTCATGAAAGTTAATATGTATCCTGCATACTATAAATTTGTATCTAAATAATTTCAGCATGTCCAGATAAAACAAAGAAGCACAATTATCTAGATATTTTTATACCACAAATGTCTGTTTTCTGGATGATGACTTTATTTTCATTTTAGTCACATGATTGTCATCCACTAAGCATTGTGTGTATTTAAAAACAGGACAAACCATAGATATCTATATTTATATCTCTACCTATATATACGTATACATGTAGAGAGAAAGAGTGATTGAAAAAGAAGTGAAATGAAAGGTAGAAGGAGAGAGAGAGAAAAAGAGAGAGACAGAGACAGACAGACATGCAAGATTTAACAAAAATCTACTGGTACACATTGGTATTTGCTTCCAGTGTAGGATCTGGAAATCTCATTAGATAGCTGGTGTTGATGCCTTCCAGGCTACAGAGTTGAAATTCTGCTCTTTCTTCATGCAATCTTTTGATTCTGTTCTTTTCTTTGACCACCCACATGTTTTAGAGAATGTTTTTCAAAGGACCTAGTGATCCTTTATTCTTTTGATCTTTCATTTTACCTCCTCTAGTCTCTCTCTCTTTTTTTTTTTTTTGCCATTTGTGTGATGCTATAGTTTATGACTATAGAGATGAGAGAATTATGAAAAAGGTGAAGAGAGAGGAAGTCATGTAACTACTCTGACTCATTGCTCTAGGTTAAGAGGCAAACAACAACACACTAAACCTAGTAAGTGCCTTGAGACCTATTTGTTTCCAACAGTGTTAATCCTAGAGGACAACTGAGTTGTCTACTTTATACAAAGCCTTACCTGGCACAGCATATTGGCTTCAACATACTATGTAGGAATCCCTGGACAGTATCAATGTTTTTTCATTCAATTTACTTCCTAAATAAAATAAAATCTCAAGTTATTTCTTTTTTTATTCTAAGTGTCACTCACTATAGGAAAGAAAAGTTCAGTTATAAAATAGCACTCTTCCACATTTTAACAAAAAGAAAATATATGTCACCATTGTTTAGCAATCGTGAAATCACAGAGTCTTAAGCCTTCAGAAGATAGACATCTTTAAATAATATTAGTTTATGAGATAATCCTTTTGTCTTAGAAAGATTTTGCCAACAATCATTTCATTGTCAGAGTACATGAAATATTTTGCTTAATATGCTACATTATTAAATAAGTGTTTTGATTCATTGCTAATTTTTAAAATATCCTCCAATAACGGAATATTTGTTTCAATAAAATCGTATAAAAATATTTTCCATATTCAAGAACATTCACTAGGAGTAGGATTTCTACCCTACTGGATCTTATCCACAAAAAGTTATCTTTTAAAAAGTAATTATTTTTAGTAAAAGCTTCATTACTAAACTCCAAATAGCACATTTACTGTTTGTTAACATGTGTCCAACTTTTATTATGAGTATGTCTTTAAGTGTCTATGATGAAAAATCAAAATAAAGTGAGAAATGTTTTATAGTTCTGTTTTATCTTGCTAGTGTTCCAAATGGAACACTGGAAATGATTAATATAAGAACTTCCAATAACCAATTACATATTTGTCATATTTAGAATTTTCCCTTTCCTTAATCAGCATTTCTGATCTAACTGCCAGCATACTTCTTATTTTCTACCACATCATTTGGAACCTGTTTTTAAATTTAAGCAAGCTTTGGTGTACATTTGCTTTTCAAGAAAAATCTCATCTTAACTGCTTTAAGTAAAATCTCGTTATCTTGAATGGTAAAACTCAGATACCTTTTGTTTCTCTGGTTCATTTATTGACAATCAGTCTACTTTCCTTTTCCCATTAGTACTTCCAGATCACTGCCCAAAAAAGGGGCTTTGACTATTCATCTGTATCTCTGCCTCTTAATCAATGGCCTCCTTTTCCTTCTCACTTCCTCCAGTTCTTCAGTCTGATGTTTGCCACTGTAAAGTTCTTCTGTGTCTCACTATGCCTTTCTTCACTAAGCCTTATAGAGCCTTTCCAGAGTCATATGCTTCTATGATGATCAACCATTTCAGTCATGGCATTGCTTAAACCATAAGGATCAATTTTTTCCTTCACTTACTTTACTAAAATCAGAATCATGGGCATCTCTCCATTGTTTTCTGTGTTAATTATGGGCTACTCTTGGCTTCAGTGCATATTCATGGAGTCAGTCCTCCACAGGTCCTCAATGTTGACAGTACATTGAATTATAAACAGTGCTTCAAATCACTTTTATCCTCAGTCATTATACCCTTGCTAAAGCAATCAACATATCTTGCTTCCTGTATTGCAGAAACTGAGATCATCTAATGTGAGTTTTAATATTTCTCTTTTTCTCAGTATTGATCTATTTTTTTCTGATGAAGATTAAAACTCTTAATTAATGTGCTGAGGCCCTTAGCCTATTTAATTTGAATTTGGCAGAACTTCTCTCTTTAGCTGTTTGCTCTCTACATGCATGCTTAGCTCATCTCTACATCAAAATGCCTTCCCTCAAACACTCTACTTTCTCATGTAGTCATTAAATGATCCTCCTTTCTCTCAGTGTCAAAGGGCCAAGGGAGTAATCTCTACTAGCCTCTTGAATTTTCTTATCCCTACTCAGTTTTCTTTTCATCTCCTGTTGCAACAAACTCAACAAGAACAACTTCCTTCTAATAGTGTGTTTTGGTTTCAGCCATCGAACACTTTGAGCTCAGTTCCTGTGATATTTTACACCTTTTCTTTCCCTTTTAAGGAGTGTTCCTTCCTTGATATATTGGGAGTTATTCTTGTAAATCTTTTTCTAGTTCTTTCGCTATGCCTTTATTTCATTTGCATCTTTATAGGTTTTTCCCCCTTTCTCTGCCATAAATGTAAACACTCTCAGAATTCTACTTATCCTTTTTTCTCAAGCTCCTTTATTATGTTGTAATATTTACTCCATTTTGTATATCTGTCATGTTTGTGTAGATTTGTTCCAAATACATTTCCAGGTCAACATCTCTCCTAAACTCCAGAAACATATATCAAAGGGCTACTTGAATTATCCATCCTGGTGTATTGTGAGCTCTCAGAACTCAACCACAGCAATTCCAATTTAATCATTAATTTCCATGAAGTGGACACTTTTTTTTTGTTTTGTTTTTAAAAGATACTATAAGTTTCTTACACCCCCTTGTGTAAACCTGACCTTCATTAATTTTTTCCAGTTATTGATGTTGTGTAGAGGGAAGAAGGGGAAGATATCTGCACTCATCTTGGATGGGGCATGGTGGGGGAGTTTTACCAGTTAGGACAGCTGATACAGAGGAAGAGACAAAACAACAGCAAGAATGACTATGACAACAAAAGCTTCCACTTCTACAAAATAGCAGACTTGTGCTTCAAAAATATCATAGTTGCAAAAGATGAGAGGTTGCAGAACTCTTCCAGATTAAGAGACTGAAATGATATGGCAACCAAAGGTAAAACAAGAGTCTGAGCTGGATCCAGATCAGGGGGAAAGGCTATAAATGACATTATTGGGATATCTGTTAAAACACTGAATGAGGAAAATATATTAGATATAGTATCTCATTAAATTCCTTAATTTGATATTGTATGTTGGTAAATGTTAGAGAATGTTGTTCTTAGCTATATAACAACCAAAAGTTCCTAGAGGTTAAAAAAAAAAAAATGCTATCTACAGCTTTTAAATGTTTCAAGAAAAAGTAAAAGCTTCAACTAAAGTTTTTCATGTTTCTGGAGGTAGAGAGGATGTGATTGCTGAGAGAGCCCTGAGGGCCAGCTCCCAAAATGAAGGACTTAGTATCTAACACTTAAGTGTTATCTTTGTAATGATCCTGGACATGCTCTGAAGATTGTGATAAAGAAGAGAATGCTGGAAGCTTTAGTAAAGTGTTGGAAAAGGGCAAAGAGATAGAAGCCCAAACCTTCCCTGGGAGGAACCAGAGGAGATTCATATCATACTATCAGCAGAATATTCTCCTTCAATGCTGCTGAAGCCCAAAAGAAAGCAACTCTGAAGCAGAAGCAGAAAGATAAGTAAATGATTGTGCAGAGATGAGTGGTCCTATTGCAAATGACAGCGGCACTGGAATTGCTCACTGGCAAACATTTGAACTATCTTGAATGACAGTTGCTTAAAGGTTGCATCTGTGTGACTTAAGCATAGATTAACCCAGAAAAATTCTTGAAAGGCTTATAAAGTTAAAATTTCTTCATCTTAATCATGGATAGAGACAAATAACTACCCAGCATACAATTTAATTTCAGAGAAATCATGTTAAAAGATCTTAAAATAGTTTAAAAAATTAAACTTATTAGGAATTTGTACTTGACATATACATACAATTCTGTTTTTGTTTAGTCACTAAGTGTGTCTGACTCTTTAGTTATCCCATGGACTGTAGCCCAACAGGCTCCTGTCCATAGGATTTCCAAGGCAAGAATACTGGAGTGGGTTGCCATTTCCTTCTCCAGGGGATCTTCCCTACCCAGGGGTTGAGCCTGTATCTCCTGCCTTAGCAGGTGGATTCTTTACTACCAAGCCACCTGGGAAGCCCACATACAATTATGTATTGATATAAATATAATCAACAAAGACCTACTGTATATCCAAGGAACTCTACTCAGTATTTTGTAATAAGCTATAAGGGAAAACAATCTGATAATATAAACATATGTATGTATTTACACACATATATACACTTACATTCATATTTTATATATTTAAAACTACATCACTGTGCTGTATACCTGAAACTAACATAACAATGTAAATCAATTATACTTCAATTTAAAATTAATAAAAGATGAAAATCATTTTGAAAGTTCTAAGAAATAATGTGGTAGACAGCATTTTTACTTTACTTTTTCTACTAGAATTTGTAGCTTGGCAAAACAAGGTCTGAAAAAATAAGGGATGGAGGAGGGTCCCTTTGCACTACTACTGTCCAGTTCTCTGTCATTTGTTGTTGTTCAGTTGCTAAGTCATGTCAGACTCTGCCATGGACTGCAGCATGCCAGGCTTCGCTGTCCTTCACTGTCTCCTGGAGTTTGCTCAGACTCATGTCCATTGAGTTAGTGTAGCCATCTAACCCTCTCATCCTGTCACCTTCTTCTCCTCCTGCCCTCAATCTTCTCTGGCACCAGGGACTTTTCCAGTGAGTCGACTCATTGCATCAGGTGGCCAAGTATTGGAACTTTAGCATCAATCCTTCCAATGAATTTTCAGGGTTGATTTCCTTTAGGATTGATTGGTTTGATCTCCTTGCTGTCCAAGGGACTCTCAAGAATCTTCTCCAGCACCACAATTTGAAAGCACCTGATAGCTCAGGTGGTAAAGAATCGGCCTGCAATGTGGGAGACCTAGATTTGATCCCTGGGTTGGGAAGATCCCCTGGAGAAGGGAAAGGCTACCCACTCCAGGATGCTGACCTGGAGAATTCCATGGACTGTATAGTCAGTCCATGGAGTCACAAAGAGTCGGACATGACTGAGTGACTTTCACTTCACTTCTTCTTTCTTCAACTTCAGCCTTCTTTATGGTCCAATGCTCTCATTTGTATGTGACTACTGGAAAAATTTTAGGTTTGATTAGATGGATCTGTGTCAACAAAGTGATGTCTCCGCTTTTTATACACTGTCTAGGCTTGTCATAGCTTTTATTCCAAGGAGCAAGCATCTTTTAATTTCATGACTGCAGTCACTGAAGTGATTTTGGAGCAAAAGAAAAGAAAATCCATCACTGTTTCTACTTTCTCCCCATCTATTTACCATGAAGTGATGGGGCCAGATGCCATGATCTTCATTTCCTGAATGTTGAGTTTTGAGCCAGCTTACTCACTCTCCTCTTTCATCCTTATCAAGAGGTTCTATAGTTCTTCTTTGCTTTCTACCATTAGAGTAGTATCATCTGCATATCTGAGGTTGTTGATATTTCTCCCAGCAATTTTGATTCCATTCACTCAGCCTGGCATTTCATATGATGTACTCTGCATATAAATAAATTATCAGGGTGACAATATACAGCTTGACATACTCCTTTCCTAATTTTGAAGCAATCCATTGTTCCAAGTCTGGTACTATGGCTTCTTGACCTGTATACAGGTTTCTTAGGAGACAGGTGAGGTGGTCTGGTATTCTTATCTCTTTAAGAATTTTCCACAGTTTGTCATGATCCACACAGTCAAAGGCTTTAATAGTCAAAGAGGTAGAAGTACATGTTTTTCTTGAATTCTATTGCTTTTTCTATGATCCAACGAATGTTGGCAATTTAATCTCTGGTTCTTCTGCCTTTTCAATATCCAACTTGTACACCTGAAATTTCACATATTGTTGAAGCCTTGCTTATGGAATTTTGAGTAGTATCTTGCTAGTGTGTAAATGAGCACAATTGTATGGTAGTTTGAACATTCTTTGGCATTGCCTTTCTTTGGGATTGGAATGAAAACTGACCTTTTCCAGTCCTGTGGCCACTGCTGAGTTTTCCAAATTTGCTGGCATATTTAATACAGCACTTTTACAGCATCATCTTTCAGGATTTGAAATAGCTCAGCTGGAATTCCATCCTCTTCACTAGCTTTGTTCATAGTAATACTTCCTAAGGACCACTTGACTTCACACTTCAGGATGTCTGGCTCTAGGTAACTGACCATACCACATGATTATATGGATCATTAAGACATTTTTTGTATATTTCTTCTGTGTATTCTTGCCATCTCTTCTTAATCTCTTCTGCTTCTGTAAAGTCCTTGCGTTTTCTGTCCTTTATTGTGCCCTCCTTTGCATGTGATATTGCCTTGGTAACTCCAGTGTTCTTAAAGAGAGCTTTAATCTTTCTCATTCTGTTGTTTTTCTCTGTTTATTTGCACTGTTCACTTAAAAAAGCTTTCCTTACCTCTCCTTTTTTACTTTGGAACTCTGCATTCAGTTGGGTATATCTTTTCCTTTCTCCCTTGCTTTGCTTCTCTTCTCTTCTCTTCTCAGCTATTTGTAAAGCCTCCTCAGACAATCACTTCGCCTTATTGCATTTCTTTTTCTTTGGGATAGTTTTGGTCACCAACTCCAGGAGGTTTTAATGTTGCAAATCTTCATCAATAGTTCTTCAGGCACTCTGTCTACCAGATATAATCTCTTGAATCTACTCATCACCCCCATTGTATAATCATAAGGAATTTGATTTGGGTCATACCTTAATGGTCTGAGGAGCAGGCTAAATTCAGACTTAAAGTGAAGAAAGTGAGGAAAACCACTAGATCATTCAGGTATCACCTAAATAAAATCCCTTATGATTATACAATGGAAGTGAGAAATAGATTTAAGGGATTATATCTGATAGATAGAGTGCCTGATGAACTATGAATGGAGGTCCATGACAAAGGACAGGAGACAGGGATCAAGACTATCCCCAAGAAAAAGAAATGCAAAAATGCAAAATGGCTGTCTGAGGACGTCTTACAAATAGCTGAGAAAATAAGAGAAGTGAAAAGCAAAGAAGAAAAGGAAAGCTATACCCAATTGAATAAAGAGTTCCAAAGAATAGCAAGGAGAGATACGAAAGCCTTCCTCAGCAATCAATGCAATGAAATAGAGGAAAACAATAGAATAGGAAAGACTAGAGAGCTCTTCAAAAAAATTAGAGATACCAAGGGAACATTTCATGCAAAGATGGGATCGATAAGGACAGAAATGCTCCAATAAATGGCCCTAACAGAAGCAGAAGATATTAAGAAAAGGTGGCAAGAATACACAGAAGAACTATACAAAAAAGATCTTCACGACCAAGATAATCACGATGGTGTGATCACTCACCTAGATCCAGACATCCTGGAATGTGAGTCAAGTGGGCCTTAGAAAGCACCACTACGAACAAAGCTAGTGGAGGTGATGGAATTCCAGTTGAGCTATTTCAAGTCATAAAAGATGATGCTGTGAAAGTGCTACACTCAATATGCCAGCAAATTTGGAAAACTTAGCAGTGAAAAAGACTGAAAAAGGTCAGTTTTCATTCCAATCCCAAAGAAAGGCAATGCCAAAGAATGCTCAAACTACTGCACAATTGCAGTCATCTAACATGCTAGTGAAGTAATGCTCAAAATTCTCCAAGCCAGGCTTCAGCAATACATGAATTGTGAACTTCGAGATGTTCAAGCTGGTATTAGAAAAGGCAGAGGAACCAGAGATCAAATTGCCAACTATTGCTGGACCATCAAAAAAGCAAGAGAGTTCCAGAAAAACATCTATTTCTGCTTTGTTGATTCTGCCAAAGCCTTTAACTGTGTGGATCATAAGAAACTGTGGAAAATTCTGAAAGAGATGGGAATAACAGGCCACCTGACTTGCCTCCTGAGAAATGTGCATGTAGGCCAAGAAACAACAGTTAGAACTAGACATAGAACTGCAGACTGGTTCCAAATCAGGAAAGGATTACATCAAGGCTGTATATTGTCACCCTGCTTATTTAAATTATATGCAGGCACATATGAGAAGTGCTGGGCTGGATGAAGCACAAGCTGGAATCAAGATTGCCAGAAGAAATGTCAATAACCTCAGATATGCAGATGACACCACCCTTAAGGCAGAAAGTGAAGAGGAACAAAAAAGCATCTTGATGAAAGTGAAAGAGGAGAGTGAAAAAGTTGGCTTCAAGCTCAACATTCAGAAAATGAAGATCATGGCATCTGATCCCATCACTTCATGGGAATAGGTGGGGAAACAGTGGAAACAGTGGCTGACTTTCTTGAGAGGGTTCCAAAATCACTGCAGATGGTGACTGCAGCCATGAAATTAAAAGACACTTACTCCTTGGAAGGAAAGTTATGACCAACCTAGATAGCATATTGAAAAGCAGAGACATTACTTTGTCAACAAGTTCTGTCTAGTCAAGGCTATGATTTTTCCAGTGGTCATGTATGGATGTGAGAGTTGGACTGTGAAGAAGGCTGAGTGCCGAGGAATTGATGTTTTTGAACTGTGGTGTTGGAGAAGACACTTGAGGGTCCCTTGGACTGCAAAGAGATCCAACCAGTCCATTCTGAAGGAGATCAGCCCTGGGATTTCTTTGGAGGGAATGATGCTAAAGCTGAAACTCCAGTACTTTGGCTACCTCATGAGAAGAGTTGACTCATTGGAAAAGACTCTGATGCTGGGAGGGATTGAGGGCAGGAGGAGAAGGGGACGACAGAGGATGAGATGCCTGGATGGCATCACTGACTCCATGGACATGAGTCTGAGTGAACTCCGGGAGTTGGTGATGGACAGAGAGGCCTGACATGCTGCGATTCATGGGGTCACAAAGAGTCGTACAAGACTGCGCTACTGAACTGAACTGAACTGAACTGATGTATTCAAAGACAGGTTTTTTTTTCCCTGATGCTAGCCATCCTAGCAGGTATAAGCTGAGGATGAGGAGTCAATTCAAAGGCTTAAATCCATGATTTGAGTGAATGAGAAAATACTTCATATTGATAAGGAATTTTTCAGAAGAAAGAGAGTCCATGAATATGAAGTACAAGAGGAGGAATTATCCTAGAATAATGAGAGACACTTGATAGTGTTCTTGAAGGTGGAAATGATGACTATGTAGGCACAATTCTATGTGAGACATTTGTTTTCTCTGTGAGTAGCAGAGAGTGCTGTCAGTGAAGTCAGTATGAGAAGCAGGGCAGAAAGCAGGGTGTCACGGGGAGTGGAGAGGTGACTATTCAATGTCTCCTTGTTAAAAAAAATTATGACTTTTCTTTTGTACAACTAAGAGATTGTAAGGTTACCCCACCCCTTTAGATTTCATGTTACTCCACAATATTTATCACAGATTTCCATACATGGCTTAAAACACCCCAGTTTTTTTGCATGCTTACATTGATATATCTAACCAAGTTTTACATGTCAAGTTCAAACTATTAAGACCAGATTCATTCAGAACTCTTCAGAAGCTATTTCCTGCTGACACTGTCTATAATCCGATAACTCCTTTTTCCAGTGTCATTAGCTCTACAAGGGGCTTCCCTGGTGGCTCAGAGGTTAAAGCGTCTGCCTGGAATGCAGGAGACCTGGGTTCGATCCCTGGGTCGGGAAAATCCCCTGGAGAAGGAAATGGCAACCCACTCCAGTACTCTTGCCTGGAGAATCCCATGGAAGGAGGAGCTTGGTACAGTCCATGGGGTCACAAAGAATCGGACATGACTGAGTAACTTCACTTTCACTTTCACTTAGCTCTACAAGAACACTTTGCATTTGTTGGTTTAATGATTTAAATATTTTAGGTTTTGATTTTCTTTTTGAGTCTTATAAAAGAAAAGTGATGTCACTAGTGTTAAAGACAGTAATTCTAATTAAATTAATGCAGTGAGAGAAAGTGTACATAATTAGGTATTTTAAAAGGAGTGAACCTTTGACTTTCAATTGCAGTCTAATTTGACGTGAGCCTGTCAGCTTATCAGTTTTGAGGAAATTACCCCCGATAGAGAACAAGCACAAAATACTAGAGGTATATAATAAAAAACTGTATCTGAAGAAAGAAGTAAGAATAATGGACTTTTATTTTGAGATAATCTTATATTAACATGCAGTTGCAGAAAATACTACAAAGAAATCCACTGTGTTCTTCATCCAGTTTCCCACAGTGGTGACATTTTGCAATACTTTA
The DNA here is from genome assembly GCA_006408695.1 of Aepyceros melampus. NCBI lineage: Eukaryota > Metazoa > Chordata > Mammalia > Artiodactyla > Bovidae > Aepyceros > Aepyceros melampus. The sequence goes on from SJXQ01012291.1 coordinate 109,633, forward strand.
AAATGAAGTAATGACAATGGTTTAATCCACTGACAATATTCAAATTTCAACTGTTTTAGTCAAATTTATAATCCTTTTTCTTCCGAATGAAACATGTCTTAGAAAGTTTTGAATATTTGACTTGTGTCTCTTTTCAGGAAAACATTATGTATGAAAGAGTATGAAATGGTTGTAGCTCGCATTTATTCTAACATCCTCCTACTGAAGACCTTGACGTTTCTAAATTTCTTATTTTGTAAATCATATCTGAGCAATCTATTGGCAATAATAATCAGCAACATGAATATTCTGTGTAAGTATTACTTTCAAGAAAATAATATACTAATATATTAATTATGGGAATATGATAAGCTTAGAGTGTTTATCTTATTTAATTATTAAATGTAATTCTTAATGTATATTTTATCCATATCTTATGATGATTTTATACTTATATATTTATGTTTTTAAAGCATTTTTTATTTGGATGCAAGCCATGTGTGACTAATAATATAAATTAGGTTGGAATAGAACAGGCAGCTATTTGGCAGTATGAAATCAGAAGTAAGAAATGGTGGAATGTGATGGAGTAGATTTCAGGTGACTTTCAAACCTAAATTATTCATTTTCCAGGTGAAAGCCTGAGTGATTTATCTGCTGCTGCTGTTTCAATCGTGTCCGACTCTGTGCAACCCTGTAGACGGCAGCCCACGAGGCTCCCCCATCCCTGGGATTCTCCAGGAAAGAACACTGGAGTGGGTTGCCTTTTCCTTTTCCAATGCATAAAAGTGAAAAGTGAAAGTGAAGACGCTCAGTTGTGTCCGACTCTTTGCGACCCCATGGACTGCAGCCTACCAGGCTCCTCCATTCATGGGATTTTCCAGGCAGGAGTACTGGAGTGGGATGCCATTGCCTTCTCCAAGTGATCTAGACTATCTCATAAATTACTGAAGTGAAGCACCAAGAGGCAACCCTTCCTTTTCAGGGAATGTAGCAATAATTTACCATTTACACAGTGTGCTGAGAATGCTTATATGGCAAATGGAGATAGTGAACCCAGAGTGTCAACTGTGGAAAAATATAAAACTCTGACAGAAAAGTGTTATGAGTCAAAAGCACAATATTGGAATATGAGATGGGTTAAAAGAGTGTATCATTGACCAATGTAGAACCAAAATGGGCTTCCTAGGTGACACAGTGGTAAGGTATCCACCTGCCAATGCAGGAGAATCAAGAGATGTGGTTCAATCCCTGGGTCAGGAAGATCCCCTGGAGTAGGAATAGGAAATAGCAACCCACTCCAGTAATCCTGCCTGGAAAATTCCATGGACACAGGAGCCTGACAGGCTACAGTCCATGGGGTCAAAGAAGAGTCAGACTCAACTGAGCAACTGAGCACACACACATGCACAGAACCAGTATAAAAAGAAAAAGCATATCTACTGAGACAGAATAGAGATTCAGTGCCCAAATTATAACATACAGAAAAAAAATTTCCTGTAAAGAATAGTGCTCTGAACAAGGACTAGGGGAAATTTAAATACAACTTTCCAAGCATAGCATTATATTGTCCACACAGATATCTGTATACCTATTTTCAAGAAACAACATTAAGAAAGAAAATATCCTAAAAGCTTTAATACTTATAACGCTTGGTTTTCTCCAATACTTTTCTCAATAGTTGTAGAATACCAATACCTTCATTACTTGTATTTACTTTGCATTAAATCAAATTGATATTACTGTAAGTTCCCATCTTTAATACACAGATGAAACTTAAACACTTGTCTTAATTGGGACACAGTTTAGCTTTAAATGACTTAGAGCTTAAAAAGATAGGCTGATTAAATAAGTGAGTAATTATCTTTCTTTCATATAATTTTTATGAGATAAATGAGTACAACATATATACTCTTTTAAAAGCTATAAATCATTTCTCATTATATCTTCTCTTAGATTTCTTTACTAAAGTTATAATTAAAGTATTTCCCACAGAATAAGAAAACATGTATATACTGTCTAGACTTGTTAACTTGCCTTTGGCTATGTCATAATTTAAAATGACCAGGTGAAATTAGAAGAATAAAAGATAAACTAGTAAATCTGCTGGAAACTAGGGTTTGGTAATGTAATAGAAAAATGACATAAAAATTAAGAATATATGATAAAAATATATGGATTAAAAAACTAGTAAAATTGGAGTGCTGCTGCTGCTGCTGTCACTTCAGTCGTGTCCGACTCTGTGCGACCCCATAGACGGCAGCCCACCAGGCTCCCCCATCCCTGGGATTCTCCAGGCAAGTACACTGGAGTGGGTTGCCATTTCCTTCTCCAATGCATGAAAGTGAGGAGTGAAAGTGAAGTCACTCAGTTGTGTCTGACTCCTAGCGACCCCAAGGACTGCAGCCTACCAGGCTCCTCCATCATGGGATTTTCCAGGCAAGAGTACTGGAGTGGGGTGCCATTACTTTCTCCGAAAATTGGAGTGGATGTTAATAAATACATCTATTATTTGTCTCCGTAACAATACGCACGGTTCAGTGTCAACTTAAGCTATATCATAGATATCTTTAATTTTGCTATGCCATTTTGATTTTGGTTATCAAAACTTTATTAGGCGCCTTCTTCACTTTTACAATTTGTGGTATCAGCTTGGGAAAAGCTTTGTCAATAGCATATTTTTAAACACTGCAAAGGTAAGATCATTCATGGAAGATTGAATTACACTTCTTTCAGATGAGATAATCATGTTCAACAAGTGAGAGCAGGAGTGCATTTGGAAATATTTCACAAAGCAGAGATCCTCATAACTTTACAAAAGGTTAAAGAGGCCGCCAGGCACTTTATCCTCCTTCAGTTTTTCTCTCAGGAGAATGTGAAGCATTTTCTTCAAATGATTATATAAACATACCATTAGAATAAGTGCTCTCTCATTGGTGAAAAATAAATGTCACACAAATACGTGAGCATATGTTAAATCTTATTAGTGTCTAGGGAAATAAAAATTAAAACTATGAAGAGATATATCTTAGTACATACATTGTGCCAGTTGGTGTAATTTAAAGTCTGAAAATACCAAGTGCTGTTGAAGATATGTAATAACAAGAATCTTTATAAGATGAAGATGTTGTTACAAGCACTATGGAAAACAGATAATGCCTAGTAAGTCTGAAGATAAACATTCCCGTGGCCTGAAATTCTACTCCTAGGTATGAGACCAAAAACCTGGGTCTGGCTACTTGCCTCTTAAAAGCCAGTAAAGAGACCAGGTTGGTCAAAAGGAAAATTTGCTTTATTTCAGATGCTGGCAACTGGGGGATGGGGGTCAGACATCTATCCAAAGACCAACATCCCCCTCCCACCACTAACAATCAGTGGGCAAGAGCTTTTATAGATGGAGTTACAGGGCTACATACAGAAACAACACAGTCAGCTCTGACAGTTTCTTTCAAATTGGTCATTCGCGGTATGACCAGTGTCATCTTGCTTTTTTTAGATACAATTAATCTTCAATTTCAGGGTCAGTTTGTCAGTTTGTTTCCATTTCTCTGAGGCCAGTTCTCAGAATTGTGGGATTTTTGTGGGTACAATCTGGTCATCATGTAGTTAACTTCTTCTACTTGCTGGAGGTTTCAGTATCTACAGGACACAGATTATAGCTCACAGATTATAGCTCAGAATATTATCTATAGTCCTTGAGAAGGAACTTAAAGGTCCTTGACTGTGTTTAATGACTATATTATTATTATTTGACCTCCTTTACTGCTTTCCTTTGTTTTTGCATTTTCTCACTTCTCTAACTAAACCTATTCTTTGGCTAAAGTTTTTCCACAGGCAAAAGACAGGCAGAGGACATGCAGTGGCGGAAGCAGGGTGGTGGTGAGGAAAAGGGGTCAGTGCAAGGACTATAGAGTGGAGGACATAGAATGGAGAAAATAAAGTGAATGGGATAAAAGTAACATTCAAGTTAATAATAATTAAGAATGTTTAAGATTGAGTGAAAGATGTGTCTTCAGATTTTGAAAACATATAGAGTAATGAAAAAGATAAAAAGAAAACAATTATGTCTAGACATTTCCTAGTGAAATGTTGAAAATCAAAGACAAAAGGAAGATCTTTAATAACCATCAGATCACAATAGATATCTAAAAAGAAAACAATAAATTTGAGATTAAATTTCTTAATAGAAACGATAGAAGACAAACTAAAAACACATTTAGAGAGTTAAGAGGAATTCACAAAGTAGAATAGTACTCCAACTATGATTCCATTAGAAAATTAGAGTGAAATCAATTTTCAGGTAAAAATTATTGCTTTTACCACTAACAGATTCTCATGGAAAATTGCTGAATAAAATTAATTTCAGAAGAAAAGAAATAAATATGAGAAACTATGGTGAACTAAGAAACTGTAACAAAAGACACAAAATAACTGAGTAGGATCAAACTATAACAATTTTACAATAATGGTAAAATATAATTGAATTAAAACAATAGGCATGTGAGATAACAAGAACAATTTGATTTAAGACTTTCTACTAGATAGCATATTCAAAAGCAGAGACATTACTTTGTTGACTAAGGTCTGACTGGTCAAGGCTATGGTTTTTCCTGTGGTCATATATGGATGTGAGAGTTGGACTGTGAAGAAGGCTGAGCGCCAAAGAATTGATGCCTTTGAACTGTGGTGTTGGAGAAGACTCTTGAGAGTCCCTTAGACTGCATGGAGATCCAAGCTGTCCATTCTGAAGGAGATCAGCCTGATTTCTTTGGAAGGAATGATGCTAAAGCTGAAACTCCAGTACTTTGGCCACCTCATGCGAAGAGTTGACTCATTGGAAAAGACTCTGATGCTGGGAGGGATTGGGGGCAGGAGGAGAAGGGGACGACCGAGGATGAGATGGCTGGATGGCATCACAGACTCGATGGACGTGAGTCTGAATGAACTCCAGGAGTTGGTGATGGACATGGAGGCCTGGCATGCTGCGATTCATGGGGTCACAAAGAGTTGGACACAACTAAGCAACTGAACTGAACTGAACTGAAAAGAAGAAATAAGTCAAAAATCAATCTCGGTTGAGGAATATTGTAAATGTGTGAACTTAAGATGAAGATGAACAGAAAAGAATCAGATTGAAGCCTAATCAGAAGTTTTGTTTTCGGTAATTTAACTTTGGGTTTCTCATAACATATCCCACTCAAAGTATCAAAGAGACAGTTAGTTATAGAAATTGGCTCTCTCTAGTGATGTCTTCATCAAAAAAGTAAACTTGTAAGCTACCTTCATGTAGTTATTGTTTAAAACTATGGGAATAGAATCACCTCCCAGGTAGAGAATGTAAATAAACATGAGAGGAGGTCAAGACTGTATTTTGAGGTATTCCAGCATGTTCCTAATACTTTGAGAAAAAAAGACTGAGCCAGCAAATGAACATCTTGGGAAGTTGGAGGCAAATTCAAAGAGTGCAATATGAGAGAGAAGAGAATATCAAGAAGGAGCAAAAGGTCAAACTGTTTTATACATATATTCCCAATAGTCAAGTATGATGATAATCAGATAATGCTCTTTGAATCTGGCAATGTGAGATAGAGATGACTGGAGACTATAACCCCAGTGGAGGTATAGAGACAGAGGTAGGCTGGATTGTGTTAAAGAATAGAGAAGTTATTGAAATGTGTTAAAGAGTGAATGAGACATTGCTAAATGGAGTCAAGATGTGCAAACAATGTTTTTTAAGTGTAGTCATCATGCTGTACATTATATCCCCCTGACTTATTTAGTTTATATCAGGAAATTGGAACATTTAGAACCCAATTTTTAAATTTTATGAGAAAGAGAGCAAAAGAATTGACCAGTATCTATATGATGATCCAGGTGGAAAGGAAGGCTTATATTGTGTAGTAGAGCTGGTAGAGTATGCTGATGAGAGTATGTCATTAGAAAGATGAATTTGAAGATTCTGGGAAATGTTTGAACATGTATTCTGAGAATTTTGCAGGAGGTAGAGTCTAGAGTAAAAATCTGTAATCCAGACTTTCCTTTAATAGACGGAGGGCTGTTTTCTCTTTGGCAAACCTTGGCTGTTGTAGGTTAACTTCTAAATTTTGTTTAGCAAAAGATGATGCAGTTCATGTTGGAAGTATGAGGCCATTTGCAACAAGGTTTGGTAAAGAAAGGGAGTGTTCAAAGTTGAACATCATTTTCAGTGAGAATTAAGCCCTAGGAATTGTTCAGGGTGGTACCCTTCAGGGTCAAGAGGTTTTCAGGGAGAGGAAGCATGACCTATTCACATTAGAGGAGGGGAATGTAAAGTTTACAAAGAGAATACAGTAGGAGATCTGGCTGGAACTGTTTGACTTCATGAATTTATAATAATTTAAAGTGAAGTCAGTCATCTATGTTTCTTTTTTTTTTTTTTTTTCCCAGAAAGGCTTTCCATTTACAGGCTTAATTGCAGGCTCAGAGGAGATAGGTAAATGGGTTCATGGACTTTTGTTATGTAATTATGACACAATTAGAAGACATGGGAACTAAGATTATGTTGTGATTATATTAACAGATCATAATTCTAAGCTGGCCAAAGTAAAGGGAAAAGGAAGCCACTGGTTGAAAAAAATAATAATGTAGTGAAAAAAAAAATGAGCTCAAGCTCATAGATAATCTGAAGAACTACAGTAGCAAGAAATACTAGGGCAAGTGAACTGTAAGAATACAATTACTGGGTCAGAGAATAGGGTGAACAATTTTAGTTCAGAGATGTGCTATAATTTCTGATAACCATGGCTCTGTTGGGTAAGTTGATAATGGGCTTAAATAATTATGGCAGAGAATGTAACATAACCCCTTATTATCTATTCTTTTTTATTCCCTTTGATACTATAACTCTCATGATCCTTCAGAACACATGCTAGAAAGCTGTTTCTTTGTCTGCCTCGCTTTTATGTTATTTTGGTCTTGAGAATAAAGTTGTGCAAGGGACTATGAGTAGAATTTATGTGGACAACTTCAGGGTAATATCTTGTGGAAGGAATTGCCCTCTGCTTTCTATCTTCCTCCACTCTGTGGATTAGTATGGGGGCAAGGTGCTGAAGAATATGCTTTGACCATGCTGAGTAGGACCAGATCCAGAGGATGAGAGAACAAAATTGAGCAGAATTGAAATCCACATCTGTGGAACTGAGTCCTTGTGTCAGCTGTAACTGATAATGTAGAAGAAAAAAAAAAAAGGCTTATGTCATCTTTGAGCTGCTATGTGGTATGGATGAATAGGTAGCTACTCATTCAGGATTTACATTTCACAGCAAGGGTGGCATCCTCAAAGCCAAGCCCTGTACGGCTTCACGTAGTAAACTCATCTCAAAAAATTCCCACCCATTCCTTCTTTCTGAAAGATCAATTCAATAGCTACCTTTTCCTTGTTTTTATAGCTCCTTCAATATTACGGGTATCAAAAGGTAATTGTGTGTTTGTACAGTGACTCTGTATGCCCTTTAATGGCAGGGACTATGCCTGTTTTTTCATCTTTGTAACCTCAGTGTTTCACAAATGAAAGGAATAATTTAATATATTTTGAGGGTCAAAAGAACATGAAATTGTGCTAATTATTGGAAGAAAAATGAATAAGACACTGTTTATATCTTCAGAGTCTTTATGGTTCAACCACAAAACCATAGAGAGAAGAGCAGCAAGAAAGTAGTGACACGGACAAGCTTTGAAAAAAGGTTTATAATTCTGCAATATTTTAGGAAGAAAGAAGCAGATATTAATAGACAAATAACAAATAGACAAATAGACAAATCCTAAAATCCAGACTCATAAAACCCATTGCCTAATGTTATCTATACTGTATTTGGAGCTCCTATGACCCACTCCCTCACCTCTACTCCAGTACTCTTGCCTGGAAAATCGCATGGATGGAGGAGCCTGGTGGGCTGCCGTCAATGGGGTCGCACAGAGTCGGACACGACTGAGCAACTTCACTTTCACTTTTCACGTTCATGCATTGGAGAAGGAAATGGCAAGCCACTCCAGTGTTCTTGCCTGGAGAATCCCAGGGACGGGGGAGCCTGGTGGGCTGCCGTCTATGGGGTCACACAGAATCGGACACGACTGAAGCGACTTAGCAGCAGCAGCATGACCCCTCACATGCAACATGTCATTTCTAATCCAGTATCCACTGTTTTGGATGGTGTTTTCATCATTCAATTGGCAGTCACCCTGCATTCCTCCAACTTCTTCCATTTGTCACCACCCAATTGGTTACAGAGTTCTGTGAATCATACCTTACACATATTTTTAAATCTGTCCCTTCACTCTCTGTAATCAAAAATACATGTTAAATTCAGGCCCCTAATCTTACTCCTAATGGATTTTTTCACACCTTTAGTTTCCCAGCCTCTTTTCTTTCCCCTCCAAACACCTCCCAAAATTAATTTCTCACACTATTGCAGGAGTATTATACCTAAAATGTAAATAAGGCCATGTTGTTCCTTTGCTTCCTAACTATCACTAGTACCTGGGTAAGGTGGCATAATGACATGCAACATGTGAGTTCAACTTCGTCTATCCCAAGTATCCCTGTTCAACTTTGACATTTCAGCAGTACTGAACACCCTCTAATTACCTATCATCATGTCCATGTAATTGTTCCTTTTGTTCTCTCTCTACATGAAATGTTTTAGAGTCCACAGCTGGCTTCCTCATCACTCCCACTCTTGGCCTGACTTATTTCTAACTAAGAATCTCATCTTCTTGGATGATTTCTATGTGCTTCATAGTATTCTGTGCATCTACTAAAATGTAGCTGAAATTATTTGATTACCCATATGTCTTTTCTTGTGGATAAGCTCTTCAAAGCATGTACCAGGCTACTGTTTAAATATACCAAATAAGAATAATTTTGAGAGTTCAAATATTTTTCAGATTGCAACAAAAGAGTACAAAGGGTCATCAGTGAAAAGGCGAGATCTGATAATCAAAAATTTCATTTGAAAAGAAGTCTTGATAAAATTTAATATTTATTAACAGTGAGGTATTTACTTGCCATATAAAATATTTAATGTCTGTATTTTTTAAATGTATGCCTGAGTCAGAACTATTAAATCCAGTTGGTTATTGGCAATATATGATGTTAGACACAAAAACAATACAATTCTACCTACAAATTCAAATTCAAATGCTTTCTGTAGACTTACTAGTGTTATCTTTATTCATGAAGAATAACACTTTACATTTACTACATGAAGACACTTCTTCAGACTACCTGCAAGATTATAGTAGAATTGATGAGACGAGTTGCATAAATATGCATAGATAACTTGGAAAAGTATGGCATAAGCAGACATTTTCTTGGTTCCATTTTATCTTTACATCACCCCTCCTCTTCAACCACAGAAATCGATGACCTTGTGCTGCCTTTAGCTCTTCAATTATCTTAAGCTCTTACTGTTTCTTAACTGTCTTCTCAGTTACAGGTATTTTTCCCAGGGTTTGCAAAAGTAAGTTGCAGAGCTAGTCTTTGTTGCCACCCAATTGATTACAGAGTTCTGTGAATCATATCTTATACACATTTTGTAAATCTGTCCCTTCACTCTCTGTAATCAAACATACATGTTAAATTCAGGCTCCTAATCTTACTCCTAATGGATTTAGGAGTAATAGTCTAGTAATAGTAATAGTAATAGTCTAGTAATAGTAATAGTCTTGGATAAACTACTATCTCAATGCCTTAAAAACCATAAAGCTTAAAGGTATACCATTTGAAAAGTTGATGTTTAGTTGTAAAACTATCTCAATAAATAGTGGAAGTCTTTTTATTTTCAGGATGTGATGCTAGATGGAGGAAAATTTGGAAGATTCTTTAAATCAAATCACTTAGTTGATACTTTTCTATCCTTCTAATACTTAGAAAAAGCTATAGCTTATAATGGATGACTAAATCAATGATCTTAATTTTTAAAAACCAGAAAACTTTAGCAGGGTCAAGATATTGTATCACAAAACAAAATATGAAGAAAAAAGAGTATTAATAGAGTAAAATAAGAAAGCTGTAATTTTTATCTATGAAAATGATTTCTACTTTCCAGAAATTGAATGAAAGTATTTCTAAAGGTCTTGATTGAAAATGGGAGCTTCTGAAATTGTTAATTACAACATTAGGTGTGAATCTGTGCAGGCCAATTAAATCTCAACTGAGGCTTCTTTATTAAGGCATTATCTAATTAGACATTAGAATATCTTATTGAAGATGTTTCTAGAATTTTTTTGTTAAGCTCAATAATAAGTCAGAATTTGTTTAGATTCTTTTAGTCATATAGTTCTCTAGTACCAGAAGGAAAGAAATGATTTCTAACAAGAAAACCTCCAAAAACTTATTGTTTTAGAAAATTTTGCTAAAAATATTTCTGTGTGAGTATCCTGGATGGGTAAAGTAGCCAATGAACTTGCTGAGCACAAGTAGAAGTAATGATTAGTATATCAAATAAAGCAAGACAACCCATACATAAGAACTCATGATTGTATTTCCCCCCAATGCATATCCTTGGGGCAGGTGTAGATGAACAAAGATTTGCAGGATGTGGATTCAGCTGAGAGTCATACCTTGCATACCACAGATTTTTTACAACTAACTATGCATGCTTCATCCTTAGCAATAGAAAAGCTTTTGCACCCATATGGCACCATTCAGCTTTCTCAGGTCCCATATGACACCACTAAATACACATTAGTAAAACAAGTTGTTGCCTGTTATCTTGAAAAAATAACAACTTAAGAGTGATGACTAAATGTTTCATTTTTCTTTCAGATACTTTGCCACCTAACACACCCTCTTCTGAACTACGCCACAACATAACCAGCACTGCTTAGTTACAACCTCACACTTATGTATCACATATAGGGCAGAGTAAGCCCTCCTCAAGGGCAGAGAATCAACAGTGTTTCTCTTTCTTATTGATTGATTATCCTACCTTTTGTTGCTGGCAGACCTAGGTCTGTCTACCTTTTATTACCGACAGAACCACATTTCCTCTTATTAACCTGTTTCCTTTGAAATCAAATATAACAATATATTTACACTTTTCTGCCTCTCTCACATTCCTGTTGTGTGAAGTTTTATTTGAAACATTAGAATATGAGACCAAATGTAAAAAGCTTATATTCACATGTGTGACCCAGGTTTTTGTGTATATTTATTAATTTCCAATGATTAAAATTTAAATGGAATTATCATTTATTTACACCCTGCATATTTAGGACAAGGTAAATCTTTATAAATTTTTGGGGAGATTGAGAACACCATTGGGATAGTCATATAATGATTTGAGACTATTGTTTTAACTCATGGATCTTTGCCCTCAAGTCACCAAAAGACTCCTTGGATAAATGATGAGTAGTAATAAAGAAACTATAAGCAAGGTTTATAGACAGCCTTCAGAATGGGAGAAAATAATAGCAAATGAAGCAACTGACAAACAACTAATCTCGAAAATATACAAGCAACTCATGCAGCTCAATTCCAGAAAAATAAATGACCCAATCAAAAAATGGGCCAAAGAACTAAACAGACATTTCTCCAAAGAAGACATACAGATGGCTAACAAACACATGAAAAGATGCTCAATATCACTCATTATCAGAGAAATGCAAATCAAAACCACAATGAGGTACCATTTCACACCAGTCAGAATGGCTGCGATCCAAAAGTCTACAAGCAATAAATGCTGGAGAGGGTGTGGAGAAAAGGGATCCCTCTTACATTGTTGGTTGGAATGCAAACTAGTACAGCCACTATGGAGAACAGTGTGGAGATTCCTTAAAAAACTGGAAATAGAACTTCCCGGAAGGAAATCAGAATTGAAAGAGACACGTGTACCCCAATGTTCATCCCAGCACTGTTTATAATAGCCAGGACATGGAAGCCACCTAGATGTCCATCAGCAGATGAATGGATAAGAAAGCTGTGGTGCACAGTGGAGTATTACTCAGCCATTAAAAAGGATACATTTGAATCAGTTCTAATGAGGTGGATGAAACTGGAGCCTATTATACAGAGTGAAGTAAGCCAGAAAGAAAAACGCCAATACAGTATACTAATGCATATATATGGAATTTAGAAAGATGGTAACAACAACCCTGTATGAGAGACAACGAAAGAGAACACAGATGTATAAAACAGTCTTTTGGATTCTGTGGGAGAGGGAGAGGGTGGGATGATTTGGGAGAATGGAATTGAAACATGTACAATATCATATATGAAACGAATCACCAGTCCAGGTTTGAAGCATGATACAGGATGCTTGGGACCGGTGCACTGGGATGACCCAGAGGGATGGTACGGGGAGAGTGGTGGGAGAGGGGTTCATGATGGGGAACACGTGTATATTCTGGTGGATTCATGTTGATGTGTGCCAAACCAATACAATATTGTAAAGTAATTAACCTCCAATTAAAATAAATAAATTAAAAAATAAAGCAGTAATATTTAATATTTCACAAAATAGAACAGTTATTAACAAATAGTGAAACAAAGGGAGACAAAGGGTTTCTCAGAAATAGCCAAAACACTGCTAATGAAAACAACCATAAAGTACCAATGTTTTCATTAATTAGATTGTCAGAGGAAAATGAAGTTCTGTATTATGGCAGGAGTGTAATCGGACAGCCTTTTCAAAAAGCACTTTGCTAATGTGAAACAAGAGATATAAAAATATTTGTATTCTTTACCAAGTAAATCCTAAAGTGTTATAACTGTCCTAAAGAAATATGGAAGAAAATAAACTGAGGCAATTTTCATTACAATATTAATTCCTATACAAAGAAAATGGAAATTGGTTTTAAAGTCCAAACTTGGTGGTGGTTAAATAAATTTGGGGAGATCTGATACACGACAGAATATTATATTGCCACTAACTATTATGGGTATGCTTTCTATTCTTATAATTTGAAAATGTTTGTTTATAATGTTAAGTGAGAGTAATAGCACTTCAAAAATTCATATGCTAATATGAGCTACATATACATACTAAGGACAAGCCAGAGGGAAGTAAACTAAGATAGAATTAAAGGATAATAGAGTGATAGATTTCAGTTTATTTTCCTTCCATAGTTATAACAGGTGGTTATAGTACCTATCTAATAAAAAAATAATTAAATACAAGAAAATATAAATATAGTAAGTAGACTTCAAATTTAAGAAAAGAAATCGAATTTAACTTACCCAATAATAAATGAATAATGACTGTTGGGTTAAAATATCTTCATACTGATTTGATAGCATTAAATCATCAGTTATTTGGTTTAACACATTCTACTTACTTTCACCACATACAGTAAATTGCTTATTTTAAAATGCACTCATTTGCTTTGGATTGAACAGAGAGACTAGAATCAAGTAAACTTAGCCACTCTAAAAAAAATATTTATTTATATTTTCATCTCCTTTGGGTCCTCATTGCTTTGCACAGATGTTCTCTAGTTGTGGCAAGCAGGGGCTACTCTTTGTTGCAATTCCCAGGCTGCTCATTTCAGTGGCTTCTTTTATTGCAGAGTACAGGCTCTAGGCACATGCACTTCAGTCAGGAAGGTTGATTCCTTGAGCTCCATTCTTCTTTCTCAAGACTGCTTTGGCTATTCGGGGTCTTTTGTGTTTCCATATGAATTGTGAAATATTTTACTCTAGTTCTGTGAAAAATGTCACTGGTAATTCGATAGGGATCATATTGAATCTGTAGATTGCATTTGGTAGAGTAGTCATTTTCATAATATTGATTCTTCCTCCCCAGGAACATAGAATATCTCTCCATCTGTTTATGTCATCTTTGATTTCTTTCACTAGTGTCTTATAATTTTCTGTGTATAGTTCTTTTGTCTCCTTAAGTAACTTTATTCCAAGACATTTAATTCTTTTGGTTGCAATGGGGAATGAGATAGATTCTTTAATTTTTCTTTCTGATTTTTCATTGTTAGTATATAGAAATGCAAGTGATTCCTCTGTGTTGATTTTGTATCCTGCAACTTTGCTAAATTCACTGATTAGCTCTAGCAATTTTCTGATTCTATCTTTAGTGTTTTCTATTTTAGTATCACAGTAATCCAAGTCTATGCCCCAACCAGTACTGCTGAAGAAGCTGAAGTTGAATGGTTCTATGAAGACCAAGACTTTTTAGAAATAACACCCAAAAAATATGTCTTTTTCATTATAGGGGACTGGAATGCAAAAGTAGGAAGTCAAAAAATACCTGTAGTAACAGAAAAATTTGGCTCTGGAGTACAGAATGAAGCAGGGCAAAGGCTAATAGAGTTTTGCAAAGAGAACACATTGGTCATAGCAAACACCCTCTTCCAACAACACAAGAAAAGACTCTACACATGAACATCATCAGATGGTCAACACTGAAATCAGATTGATTATATTCTTTGCAGCCAAGATAAGAAGCTCTATACAGTCAGCAAAAACAAGACCAGGAGTAGACTGTGGCTGAGATCATGAACCCCTTATTGTCAACTTCAGACTTAAATTGAAGAAAGTAGGGAAAATCACTAGACCATTTGGGTATGACCTAAATCCAATCCCTCATGATTATACAGTGGAAGTGAGAAATGGATTTAATGAACTAGATCTGATAGACAGAGTGCCTGATAAACTATGAATGGAGGTTCATGACAATGTACATGAGACAGGGATCAAGACCATGCCCAAGAAAAAGAAATGCAAAAAAGCAAAATGGCTGTCTGGGGAGGCCTTACAAATAGCTGTGAAAAGAAGGAAAGGGAAAAGCAAAAGAGAAAAGGAAATATATGCCCATTTGAATGCAGAGATCCAAAGAATAGCAAGGAGAAATACGAAAGCCTTTCTCAGCAATCAACAGAAAGAAATAGAGGAAAACAATGCAATAGGAAACTCTAGAGATCTCTTCAAGAAAATTAGAGATACTGAGGGAATATTTCATGCAAAGATGGGCTCAATAAAGGACAGAAATAGTATGGACCTAACAGAAGCAGAAGATATTAAGAAGAGGTGGCAAAAATACACAGAAGAAGTGTACAAAAAGATCTTCACAACCCGGATAATCACGATGGTGTGATCACTCACCTAGAGCCAGACATCCTGGAATGTGAAGTCAAGTGAATCTTAGGAAGCATCACTATGAACAAAGCGAGTGGAGGTGATGGAAATCCAGTTGAGCTGTTTCAAATCCTGAAAGATGATGCTGTGAAAGTGCTGCACTCAATATGCCAGCATATTTGGAAAACTCAGCAATGGCCACAGGACTGGAAAAGGTCAGTTTTCATTCCAATCCCAAAGAAAGGCAATGCCAAAAACTGCTCAAACTACTGCACAATTGCACTCATCTCACATGCTAGTAAAGTAATGCTCAAAATTCTCCAAGCCAGGCTTCAGCAATACGTGAGCCATGAACTTCCAGCTGTTCAAGCTGGTTTTAGAAAAGGAGAGGAACCAGAGATCAATTTGCCAACATTCATTGGATCATGAAAAAGCAAGAGAGTTCCAGAAAAACATCTATTTCTGCTTTATTGACTATGCCAAAGCCTTTGACTGTGTGGATCACAGTAAACTGTGGAAAATTCTGAAAGAGATGGGAATACCAGACCACTGACCTGCCTCTTAAGAAATCTGTATGCAGGTCAGGAAGCAACAGTGAGAACTGGATATGGAACAACAGACTGATTCTTAATAGGAAAAGTAGTACATCAAGGCTGTATATTGTCACCCTGCTTATTTAACTTATATGCAGAGTACATCATGGATAACGCTGGGCTGGAAGAAGCACAAGCTGGAATCAAGATTGCCAGGAGAAATATCAATAACCTCAAATATGCAGATGACACCACCCTTATGGCAGAAAGTGAAGAGGAACTAAAAAACCTCCTGATGAAAGTGAGAGAGGAGAGTGAAAAAGTTGGCTTAAAGCTCAACATTCAGAAAACGAAGATCACGGCATCTGGTCCCATCACTTCGTGGGAAATAGATGAGGAAACAGTGGAAACAGTGTCAGACTTTATTTTGGGGGGCTCCAAAATCACTACAGATGGTGACTGCAGCCATGAAATTAAAAGACGCTTGCTCCATGGAAGGAAAGTTATGACCAACCTAGACAGCATACTGAAAAGCAGAGACATTACTTTGTCAACAAAGCTTCGTCTAGTCAAGGCTATGGTTTTCCAAGTGGTCATGTATGGATGTGAGAGTTGAACTGTGAAGAAAGCTGAGCACTGAAGAATTGATGCTTTTGAACTGTGGTGTTGGAGAAGACTCTTGAGAGTCCCTTGGACTGCAAGGAAATCCAACCAGTCCATCCTAAAGATCAGTCCTGGATGTTCACTGGAAGGACTGATTCTAAAGCTGAAACTCCAATACTTTGGCCACCTCATGTGAAGAGTTGACTCATTGGAAAAGACCCTGATTCTGGGAGGGATCGGAGGCAGGAGAAGAAGGGGATGACAGAGGATGAATGCCTGGATGGCATCACCGACTCAATGGACGTGAGTTTGAGTGATCTCCAGGAGTTGGTGATGGACAGGGAGGCCTGGTGTGCTGTAATTCATGGGGTCACAAATAATCGGGCATGACTGAGTGACTGAACTGAACTGAAGAACAAAATTAACTGTCAGGGAGGTGTACCTGTCAGGGGGGTGTGCCTTGGATCTGTCTTGTTGCAACAAAAATTTGAAGCTACAGATGGACCTGTTACAATTCCGTGTTACAGCTGAGTTTTATTTAGAAAGCAGAGGAGACTATATCCTCGAGGTGTCAGAGTGGGCTGACCCAAAAGACACGAAGAGAAGAGAAGCCCCCGGCCCAACTTTGGCTCCTCTTTTTATATGTTTTTTTTTTCTCTTCCCGCTGGGCCTGCCCTATGTAAAGTGGGCTAGCCAAGAGTTCTGTTTATTTTACCAGAGGTCCTCATCCCAGTCCTTGGACCTTCATTTGTTTCATTTTTGCAGGCTTTTCCCTTCTTTGTCTTTTAGGCATCACCATTCTGGATTCCTTTTTCCTATTCTAACTAACAAACATTCCCTCCTCAAGAGTTGGGAGGCCCAGTTCTTTGGGAATAGCGGAGTTGAGGTTTTTTCTGGCTACTTCCTGCTGAACTGGGATGGCGAGGGACATTGAGACTCCCTCTCTTGTTAGTCTCAAGCCTCAGAGTCCTTATAGAGGTGTCCATCTAAGGGTGAGTAATGTTTTTTGTGGTCAACTGTAGTTTTATATATTTTTGTTGAACTGTCACTGCATGTTGTAGCTTTTGACCTGGGCAGAGACAAAATGGGTTACACAATTGACAATACATGGAGCAATCATAAGCAGCATCAATATGGTGATGACAGGAACTAGTAGGGGCATTAGACGAGTCCAAATTGCCCATCACCAGGGGGATCCCCAAAGAGAGATTGTAGCCACTCTGAGAACTCTCCAGCTTGTTCTTTGAGATCCTGTATGGTCTGAATATTTTTCTTGAGGACTGTGAGACTTCCTTAACTTAGTTGGAGGTATTTACCCAGAAACAACATGTCTCATTCAAGATGGCTCATGTCCCTCCTTGTTCAGAGATCAGGAAATCTCTCTCTTGTCAGTTTTGGAGTACAACCCCTGCCAAGCTGTGTTAGCTCTTTAGAGTTGTCCTGAGAAATCTTATCCCCAGAAACTTAATTTTGGGGATGTTCATTAGAATGGCACTCATTTTTAGTTCTGAATAGGTGTCAGATCTCCCAGGGGCTCACAAGTGAATTGAATGTCCTCTTCTGTTTTCTTCCACAGCTTAACTCGTGAGTAGAGAATCCAGGAGTCGTGTCCTGGAACCTTGACTGTTGTGGGGATAGAATATATTGCAGGGTAGGGCTCTTCTATGTGGGCTGGAGTTGGGCCTTTGGGAAACCATCTTTCCAGACTTTAATTAGGACTAGAGTCCCTGGAGCATTTAGTGGTAACTATTTAGAATCTTTTGGGTCCCACTTGACACCCCACAAACATATATCCTGTTGGAATTGCCCAGTGGCCATGGTATAATACAAGAGGATCTGAGCCTCTGGATCCAGGAAGAGGTCATTGACATAAACAAAAGGTCTCCCATAAAGCATCACATAAGGACTAAGACCAACCTGTTCCTTAGGGGCAGTATGGGTACGGAGGAGAGCTATTGATAAAACCATCTTCCATCCCAGGGAGGTCTCTTTTTTATCGCTGGGTTATCTTTTTTATCGCTGATTTTAAGAATTGGTTTCCTTGAAGACTGAGGCCTCCAGGCACAATGGAGATAATAAATAATGCCCAATGCTTTAGAGACCCCTTGGGTGATCTTAGAAGTAAATGATATCCCATTGTCATTTTGTAAAGACCTGGGACAGACCAAATTTCAGAATGATTTCATGGAGCATTTTTTTTTTTTTTACACCACCTTCTCAGCCTTCTCAGTCTGAGTGGGAAAGCCTTCAATCCATCCTGTAAACATATCTATCATGACCAGTATGTATTTATACCCTTGAGATACTCGCATCTGGTGAAGTCCATCTGCCAGTCCTCTCCTGGGTAGGTCCCATGTTGTTGGATGGGCTGGGCCAGCTGGGGTCTTCAATCTCCTTGGGAGTTGTTTAATTGGCAAGTGGGACAAGAGGAGACCACTTGCCTTATAGTCGTTTGGAGGCCTGTTCCTCTGAAGGACCTTTCTAGTAATCTTTGGAGGGCTTTTCCCCCTAAATGAGTGGTGGCATGTAAGGAGTTAACCAACTTCCATTGGAGATTCCCACGCAGAAAAAGGAGTCCCTCCTTTTGGAACCACCCCATATGATCTTCTTGAAAACCTTCACTCTTAGCTTTAAGTGTCTCACCTTCAGTATATGAAGGAGTTTCTGGTAAATTGGTCTGTGGAATTAAGGTGGCAAACCCTTATTAGGTCATTGTTCTATAATGCTGCTCTCTTAGCTGCCTGGTTGGCTGTTTGGTTCCCTCATGCCACTTCCATGATCCTCTTTGGTGTCTTTTACAATGGGAGACTGAAACCTTAGCAGACAGATGGGCTGCTTCTGAGAGCCTAACGATTTGACCACATTTGATTGGGGACTCTTGGGTGGTCAAGTGGTCTCTTTTTTCCAAATAGCAACATGTGCATGTAGCACCAGAGAGGCACACTTGAAGTCAGTGTAAATGGCTACTCTTTTTCCTTTTCCCAGCGCTAAAGCTCCAGTCAGGGCTATGAGTTCAGCTAATTGGGCTGAAGTACCTGTTAGCAAAGGTTTCACCTCTATGATCTCAAAATTGGAGACTACTGCATATCTGGCCTTTCTTTTTCCATCCAAGACAAAGCTGCTTCCATCAGTGTACGAGATTTTCTCAGGATTGGTCAGAAGATCTTCTGTCCATTAGTCCAAAGTTTCTAGGCAAGAGTGAAAGGGGAGAAAGCCCTCTGGGGTAGGCAGGAGGGTGGCTGGGTTAAGAACCTCACAAGTGGATTTAGTGAGGACTGGATTTTCCATCAGCACTATTTGATATCTGAGAATTCTTTGATCAGACATCCATAATTTGCTCTCCCATTTAGAAGTTGTTTCACTTGGTGGCTGGTAAAAATAGTTAGTTTGCCCCCTAAAGAGAGTTTTAAAGCATCTTCTGTCAAGATTACAATAGCTGCAAGATTTCAAAGGCAGGGAGGCCACCCTTGAGCAGTTGGGTCGAGCTTCTTGGATAAGTAAGCTACATGCTCAGGGTCGGGTCCCAAAGTTTTAGTTAATACTCCTAAGGCTATTTCTTCTTTTCCATGGACATAAAGTTGGAATGCTTTTTCTGGTTCTGGCATCCACAAGGCAGGAGCTTGAGTTAAGGTTTGTTTTAATGTAACCTCTGCCTTCTTTTGAGGAATTCCCCACATCAGTGGAATTGAATCATCCTGTCCCTTCAAGCTTTCATATAAGGGCTGGGCAATTAGATCATAGTTGAGTATCCAGATTCTACAATACCCAGTTAGCCCCAGGAAAACTCACTATTGTTTTTGAATCATGGAGGTGGGTAACTGGAGGATTCCTTGGACTTGATCAGAGGGCAGACTCCTGGAACTGTGTGTAATCTGAGCTCCCAGGTAAGTAACCTTTGTCTTGTAAGTAACCTTTAACCATCTGTGCCTTAGCATATGAGACTATATATCCCCTCTCTGCCAAAAAGTTTAGAACCCGAATTACATGTTGTTGGGCATTTTTCTCATCTGGAGAGCAGATTAGTAGGTCATCTACATATTGTAATATTTTCCTATTAGGTCCTAGGTCCAGATCTAGGAGATCCCTGCTAAAAGCCTGCCCAAACAGGTGGGGCCTATCTCTGAACCCCTAAGGTAATACTGTCCAAGTCATCTGTTGGTGTTTTTCTCCTGGAGTCTCCTACTCCATGGCAAAAAGATATTGGGGTTCTTTAGCTAGTGGTATGCAAAAGAATGTATCTTTGAGATCCAAGACTGTAAACCACTTAAGATTACATAGGGATTGGGTACTATGGGATGGAGGGGACTACAGCTTCATTTATGATCTGGTGATCTTGAACCATTCACCAGGTTCCATCCTTTTGTTTACAGGAAGAATTGAGGTGTTACACAGTGAATTGATGGGGACCAGTAGCCCATAGGTAAGGAATTTATTAGAGGCTGCAGTCCTTCCCAAGCTTCTCTTCTAAGGGGATATTGTTTCCGGTTGGAAACTGAGTGGGGTCTCGGAGGACAATGATGACCAGTTCAGCTTGGTTGGCTTGGACAAGGGTCCTCTGGTCCCACACCTGAGGATTAATTTTTTCCTTCCATAGTTTTTGATCTCTCTCTATTGGAGAGGGTGTAATGGGTTCCTCAGTAGTAACAAGAAGCTAAAGGGCTTTAGAGGCTGAAAAACTTCTCATCACAAGGGTGGTCCTCAGTTTAGTGAGTTTATCTTTTCTCAATAAGGGAGCAGGGCACTCAAGGAACACCAGAAACTGGTGGGAAAATATTTGTCCATCCCAGCAACAAAGAAGTGCTCCGGTGAATCTTTTTGTAATTGTTTTTCCTGTAGCACCCAAAATGGTACAGGTTTGGGAAGAGAAGGCTCCAGAGTAGGAGGTCAGGACAGAGTAGACAGCCCCTGTGTCAACCAAGAAATTCTCAGACCTATCTGCCACATCCAGTTGCACCTTTGGCTCTAGCCCTGTGATGTTTATCTGTGACAGGCAGGCTGGCTGCAGTGGGCCACTTAAGTCCTATTGAACCATCATGAGGGAAGGCTTGGTGCTTGACCTTGAGGCTCTTGTGTCCCCAGGGCAGAGTGCTGCCCAATGTCCCAGTTGATGGCATTTGTAGCAAGCCATTTTAGGAGATTTGTCATGATTTGGACACTCTTTGGCCCAATGTCTGCCTGTCTACAAATGCCTACATTTGCCCTGTGCCTTGTCCTTCAAGGACTCTGGGTTTGCCATAGGGCTTCCCTGGAGGGTGGGTAGCATCTGAGCATGCCTTGTCTCTTTCCTTTTCTCCCTTTCCTGGGCCTTGGCTTCCCTCTCCTGTTCTCTGTTTTAAAGGTATTGGTGGCTGTCTGGACCATTTCATCTAAAGAGACAGCAGGTCTTGCTGCTGTAGTTGTTGTGACTCTATCCTTATATCTGATGCACACTGGGGCAGGAATTTGTCCTTAACAGTCTAAGTCCAGATTGGTAAACTTTTGGAGGGCCTCTTTAACCTTTCCAGAAAGGCAATGGAGTTCCCATTGGGCTCCAGAGTTATTGCTGAGACCAAGGCATAGCTGATTACTTTTTGCTGGGCTGCTTTCAGTCCTGCCTTTACACAGATCAGAAAATTATTCCTTTCCCAGATGTGATCAGCGTCATTATAATTCCAATTAGGATCTGAGGAGGGGACCGCAGTTTTCCCTACTGGGTATTTATCACTTGACATGTGAAGCCCTGTCGCATACCTTCGGGCTTCATTTAAGACCCTAGCATGCTCAGGGTCAGATAAAGTTTGGCTAAATATGACCATGATATCCTTCCACGTCAAGTCAAAGGCCAAGGTAATGTATTGGAATGTATCTGTATATTTTCCTGGGTCATCTGTATAGCTTTCCAGGTCTTGTTTGATCTGTTTTAGTTCTAAGAGGGAAAAGGGCTTATCGACCTAGGTTGGTCCAAATTTTCCTCCAGTTTCAACTAAGGGATGTACTCGAGTTGGCGTTTGTGGAGGGAGTGGTTCTGGATATGGGCGCACATTTGGATACAAGGAAGGAGAACCAGGCAACTCAGGAGCCATGGAAAGTGAGCCTTCACGGAAGGATTCCTTCACTTGGTTGTCTGTGCCTAACACCATTTGCCTAGTAGGCCCACTTTTAGGGCATACAACAATTCCATACTTAAGACAGAGTTCCTTCATTTCTCTTAATCAGAAGAAAATTTGGACATACGGGATCTCTGTCTATTTCCCTTGTCTTTTGCAGAATAAGTCTAGCTGCAGGATGGTATTGTAATTTAAACTCCCATCCTCAGGCCAGCTTTTCTTGTCCCCCAGAGGATACCATGGCCACACAGTGGCACAAAATAATTTTAAGCAACTTCTCCTTAGAGTTAAAGGGTCAAACTGTTTCCAGTTATCAAGATGCATCTCAAGGGCATCGGTCAGGAAGTGGATTGGTCATTTTCCATCTGAAAGACAGTGATGACAAGGAGGAAAAACAAGAAAAACTAATAGGCCTCCTTCAGTTTCCATGAGTGGACCTCCTTAGGGGTTAGTACTTTTGAAGCTTATGCTACCCAGTACTGTTGTAACATGAGAGCCAGGTATCCCCAGGTCAGAGTGCAGATCCCCAGGGAGGCTGAGGTGTGACAGCCTCCTGGAGATCAAATCCCGGGGCAGGTTGAGGTAAGTTGGCCTCCCGAGAATTGGGTCCCTGTGCAGGTCGAGACATGTCGACCTCCTGGGACCCCCGGACTGGATTTGAGCATCCCCAAGTTTCCCAGCATGACCAGTGCTGGGTAGGATTAAGGTGTTGTAATCTTAACTCATTGCTGGTTTATCCACCATGGATGGGAAGAGATATGATGTAAAACAATCTGAGCCTGTGCCCTGAGACTGGGAACCTGGCAAAACAGCCATAAGCCTTATCCCCTTATTGCACTGAGGGAGTGTAAGCCACTGGTTTCCTCTCCTAATCCTCCATAAGAGCAGAAGTAATGACAAAAGATTGGGTTATCTGGCCCTGTAATGGGCATTGGTGGTGGTGGTTTAGTCACTAAGTCATGTCCGACTCTTGTGACCCCATGGACTATAGCCTGCCAGGCTCCTCTGTCCATGGGATTCTCCAGGCAAGAATACTGGAGCAGGTTTCCATTTCCTTCTCCAGGGGATCTTCCTGACCCAGGAAGCAAACCCGGATCACCTGCATTGCAGGCAGATTCTTTACTGACTGAGCTACAAGGGAAGATCCATTAGGGGCATTAATAGTATTTTAATAATAAGCGAGGTGGACCAATGTGGCCTACAAGGGGGCAGGGTCTTGGTTGTAGGAGTTAGTAAGTGGCTTAAGAACAAATTGATAAGAGGCAACAGACCAGATGTTCCATAAAGTGGAGTGGAGATTTGATCTGGGGGTATGTTTGTAACTCTAGGGGGAGGGTGGTAGGGTTTGGGTCCAAATGGCCTGCAGGGCTAACTCCCAAAGTAGCAATCATTATCCCTGAAAGCCCAGTTGCCCTTGAAGGGATGCCAACAGATGAACTTCTAGCAGGCGTTGTGTGCCTGTCATCTGCCTTAGCAGGTTCACTGAGAGATGCTGCTGTTGCACACATTGTAGGAAACATGGAAGATGAAGGCCTGAATATCTAGAGTGATTGGATATTATACAGCATTTCCCTCCCAAGGGCCAGCTATTTTCTGGTTGTCCCTCCAGAAGATTGTAGAGGCAACATTGTGAGCCCGGATAAGGCTCAGGAAAAGAGCGTTAAACAGGAGGGAAGGGGGCAGGGTACAACTTTGGAAGAATGATATAGCCCAGGGGCATAACATAAACTAATTAAAATCAAATGGGCCCAAGATGACAAGTCAAATTCAGCTAAACCTTGATCCTAAATCTGCAAGTTAGATGACGCACCCAGAGGTGCCAGGACAGTTCCAAGTCACTGTCAAAATACAGTGGGTGGTTCCCCAATCGTTTGAATGATCCTCCCTCTCATTAGCATGTGAAATCACCCAGCTCACAAAAACTAACCACACCACATTCAATGGCCAGCACACTCTCTTTTGTGATGGCCCACACCCTGTGGAGTGTGCTTCTCTCTGAATCTAAACAAATCCACTTCTTATTTATCCCTTTGTCTCTCACTAAGTTTTTGTAATGAGACATCAGAACCTGAGGTTCATTAAGTCCTGAAGCCAGGCACCATGCGTTTTGGCCAGGATAACATCCATACATGCATGACTATTGGAAAAATCATAGCGTTGACTAGATGGACTTTGTTGGCAAAATAATGTCTCTATTTTTTAATATGCTGTCTAGGCTGGTCATAGTTTTTCTTCCAAAGAGCAAATGTCTTTTAATTTCATGACTGCGGTCACCATCTGCAGTGATTTTGGAACCCCCAAAAATAAAGTCTCTCACTTTAAGCCAACTTTTTCACTCTCCTCTTTCACTTTCATCAAGAGGTCTTTAGTTCTTCTTTGCTTTCTGCCATAAGGGTGGTGTTGTCCGTATATCTGAGTGGCTTAAAACTCAACATTCAGAAAATGAAGATCATGGCATCTGGTCCCATCACTTCGTGGCAAATAGATAGGGGAAACAATGAAAACAGTGAGAGACTTTATTTTGGGGGGGGGGTTCCAAAATCACTGCAGATGGTGACTGCAGTCATGAAATTAAAAGACGCTTGATCCTTGGAAGAAAAACTATGACCAAACCTAGACAGCATATTAAAAAGCAAAGACATTACTTTGCCAACAAAGGTCTGTCTAGTCAAAGCTATGATTTTTCCAGTAGTCATGTATGAATGTGAGAGTTGGACTATAAAGAAAGCTGGGTGCTGAAGAATTGATACTTTTGAACTATGGTGTTGGAGAAGACTCTTGAGTCCCTTGGACTGCAAGGAGATCCAAACAGTCCATCCTAAAGGAGAACAGTCCTAAGTGTTCATTGGAAGAACTAATGTTGAAGCTGAAACTCCAATACTTTGGCCACCTGATGTGAAGAACTGACTCATTTGAAAAGACCCTGATCCTGGAAAGATTGAAAGCAGGAGGCAAAGGGGACGACAGAGGATGAGATGGTTGGGTGACATCATCAACTGAATAGACATGAGTTTGGGTAAACTCCAGGAGTTGGTGAGGGATAGAGAGGCCTGGCATGCTGCTGTCCATGGTGTTGCAAACTCTTGAAGATGACTGAGTGACTGAACTGAACTGAACAAGTTCTGGGACAGAGGAGCTGAAGGATGGAAGGAAAAAGCAATGGGAATAACGTGTTGAGGAATCCCCTTCATAACCTGCAGGAAAATCTGCTAAATAGCTGACCTGTGCTCAGTTTTCATTGGCCTGATCCTTGGCAGAAAGAATATTAAGAACAGAAGAACCCCCAGTCACTTGGATAACAGCTACTAGGGCAAAGAGGATAGTGGAGCCTTCGGAACAGGCTGGGGAGTAGCCTCTCCAGAGTCCCTCAGTTGCACCCACTGCACTTGACTGTTTGTGGGAGGTTCGAGGAAACAAGAAATGAGAGATTGTAAAGGAATTAAGATTTTGTTAGCCATATATCCTTCCAGCCATAGGAGTGAGGACCTCCTACCTTAACCAGAGGTCTTTTGGAATCTGAGACTGAGCCACGTGAGCTTCCTGCTGAGTTTGTTTTCTCTATCCTGGTTTCCAGCACACTGAGCTTTTTTTCACTTCCCCTGCTCTGGATTTTCTTTGTGTTCCAATGCCAGTGAGGGAATTTTCACCGAGTTGGGCTTCTGCTTGCTTGGCCTCCACCTTGAGGGGGCTAAACTGAGGTTGTTTCAGCCAGGTTAAATCCAAGAAATGGCACCGTAGATGGTGTGTGTGTGTGTGTGTGTGTGTGTGTGTGTGTGTGTGTGTAATTTCCTCAGTTCTGTGTCATGGCAATAAAAATTTGAAGTGATGGATGGACCAGTGTTACAGCCCCGTGTAATTTCCTCCAATGGACCAGTGTTACAGCTCCGTGCTACAGCTCAGTTTTATTTAGAAAGCAAAGGAGAATACATCCTTGAGGCTTGAGGGCTGCTGCTGCTAAGTCGCTTCAATCGTGTCCAACTCTGTGCGACCCCATAGACGGCAGCCCACCAGGCTCCCCCATCCCTGGGATTCTCCAGGCAAGAACACTGGAGTGGGTTGCCACTCCTCCATCCATGGGATTTTCCAGGCAAGAGTACTGGAGTAGGGTGCCATTGCCTTCTCCAGGCATGAGGACAGGCCACC